>APFE030874731.1:119344-167508 GCA_000404065.3 Pinus taeda
CTGAATATGGAAATGAAAAAGTTTTATTGATGTGATAATACTGATTCACCCCCCCTCTCAGTATTATTTCCAACATTTATAAGACACCTTTGTATATCTAAAGCACTAGTGGCATCCTTAAGACCATTGAGCACAACTTGATCTATTTTTGGGGTGAGATGTATATGTTCCACTATGGACTGATATCAACAGTATTTGGCAATTCTCAGTTGTTTTGTCTCCTTTTATGATCAACATTGTTGTCAAAATGTATTACTCTTTTATACTTTCCAATAAAATTATGATGTTATGGGGTGGTTAAGGAATACACACTTGATGTGTATATGCAAAATGTAACTTTCAATCATATTTTATCAATGAAATTACAGTTTTTCTCTAGAAAAAAAATACATTTAGCACAACATTTGGGGAGCTTACTCTTGCATATCCAATTGACTAGTATTTCCAAGGGTGTGATCCATATTCATTGGTTAGGATCATGAAAGGCCAGTTGAGTATTATTATTTGGAAATCCAACTTCATCTAATCTCCATAGATATACCCATGTGTTGTGCCAAGATCCACAACCCACTGTTTTCTATCTAAGCTTCCATGGCTCAAGACCTTGCCCATTATATTTCTCAATCTCGGTTTCAGAATTGTTAATCATTCCCTTTCCACAGAAAAATCACTACAAAGCTCTTATTGAAACATTGTTTATCATAGATACAAGATAAACTTCTTTTATCAAAAGAGCTGAGATCTCAGCGATAATGGTGTCCCATTGAAACCAATCTCACGCTGAGACCAAATGTCAATGTTAAAATTTTTAAATGAACACCCTTAGAGTGGAAATTAACAAAGCACATAAATAAACACCATGATTTATCTTGGTATTTAACCAAGAAAACCAACAAATATCTAAGAGTCATATTTCTAACTCTCATAGCATTATCTACATCTTTTACAATACTAATATAGGAATCTTCAACAACCAAAACTTTAAATATCAAATTAGATTCCTTAATCAGAATTATGTTACAATGGACGAAAAAAATCAAACACAGTGCGGAAGCCCAAAAACTTGAGACAACAAACAATACATAGAACAAATTCTATTCACATTTTTACAATGCTTCATTGTTTTGACCTCATTATCATGTGAACATTTTTTAATATAAATAATGATACTTATAAATGGATTTTTATGATTATATATATGGTTTTGAATTCATTAATGATAACAATATATTATAAAATCATTTTTTTGTTTGGCTAGTTCTTTTGACTGTTTAAATAGTCTATCAAAAAGACTTAAGATCCAAATCCTATATTCCTTTCCTAAAACAAAATATTGATGCAGTATATTTTTTGTGTCATTTTTGTATTGTGATTAATGAAATTCTAATAAATTTTGGAGTGAACTATTAGACTACTTGAAATGTCTAAACAATTTTATGCAATGTAGTTTGGATGCCATCTTCTCTCAAGTCAACAAAAATTCACATTAGACAACTCAATGGTTATTATATACATCTATTGTAGAAGTTCTAAAAAGGCAATGCAAATCTCAAATGGTGTATATATCATAAGAAAGGGTCTTCCACAAATACTTCCTCATCCCTTTTCACCTAGAAACAAGCCAAAAGTCTGCCATTAATCAAGAGATACCCCTCTACCACATGCAAGTCAATGATGAATTACTAATGGGTGATATTCAATCATTTTCAAAAAAACAATTTTCATATTCTATATGAAATATGTTTAGCCATTCAAATTATTGAAAATAAAAAAATTCCATTTCATTTTGAAAAAATGATTAAAAATATTTAATTTGCTTATATAGATTTACCAAAGATGGATCATAGCCAATAATATGTATATATATATATAGCCAAATTGAAAGCAAAACACAAAGATTCAATATGAGACCCAATATCAAAGCCTAATAGAACCATAACCAATGATTGCAGAGATCAAGCATGAGCACGCACTTCAACATTTTATTTTTACATTTTCTTATTTTCAAAGTATGTAACAATTGAAATAAATCATTAGCATACAAATTACCATTCATTGTCCTTCATGTAGGCCATCAAAGTTACCAAATTTAAAACGTGGTTTATAATAAAACCAACAAATATAGTTATCCAAACAAATATGGTTATCCATCTTTTTTTTTAATTTAGTTTAAAAAAAAAGAAAAATCTCTTAATTTCTTTTTTTGTTAGTTTAGTTTCTCGTTCATAACGGTGATTAACTAAAAATAACCATCATTCTTTTATTATTCTCTCAAACTTTAATAAATGTAAAATTATATTTTTTATTCATTTTATGTTAATTAATTTTCAATACTTTCAATTCTTATATATTTAATCATTCAAATTATTGATATTAAAATTCTAAATTTTCTGGCCTATTTCCTCTAATCTCACTCTTTTTATACCTCTCTTTTTATTTATGTTTTAAGTTTTGTTTGTTTTTGTTAACTTACAATTCAATAATTATATTTCATATGAAATAATAAATTTAATCATTCAAATTATCAAAACAAATGTCTGAATTCTCATATTTCATATATAAAATAATAGATTTAATCATCCAAATTATTAAAAACAAAAATCTGAATTCTTATGTTTCATCTGAAATAATAAATTTAATCATCCAAATGATTAAAAACCAAAAATCTGAATTCTTATATTTCATCTGAAATAATAATCCAAATTATTAAAAACAAAATTCTGAAATTTTTGGCACATATTTCCCAATTTTCCCTCAACCCACAAAATTTCGTCCGCCCCTCAAAATTCTGAATTTTTTCTTTTGTTCTATTATGTTAGTTCGTTTTTCTTAACTTTTAATTCAATTATTATATTTCATATAAAGCAATAAATTTAATTATTCAAATGATCGAATTCTGAGTTTTATATAGCCTATTCTCTTTCTGCACAATGCTCTAAATCTTCCCAAGCATATTCAGGTTAGAAGTGGGAGGTAGGCTGTGGCGCGGCACAATTTTGTGCATGTGGAGTTTATATCATTCTTGCAAAAGGGCAGCAGATTGAAATTTATTGGAATGGAGGTGTTGGATCCAATAATAAAGTGGAGGTTATGGCTCTCGCTGGACTTATGCTTCTGTGATTTTCTCAACATACAAGAGCTGCAAATTTTTGGAGATTCAAAAGTGATTATTGATCACATTCAGTCTAAACATATCATAAAAAACATCAACTTATTGGGGTGGCTGGATAGGATTGAGGCAATATGGAACCACAGAAGAATTACTCTATAGCTCATATTGACAGGAAAGAAAACAAGGTGGTGGATGCTCTATCGAATGAAGGACTTTCATCTCTACATGAAATCTGGATGATGTGTATCTCAGTGGACAACAAATCTTTCCAGATTCAAGAATTTATGGTGTCAGTAATGGCAGAAGTGTCCTAAGACACCTAATTTTATTAATCAAAAAAAAAAAATTACATAATTGATTTGCAAGAGCTTACACCCGAACAACCAAACACTCTTGCAATCATTGATGTCCTAACTACTTTTAATTATGGATCACTTATCATATAACAAGTGTCCATTTACATTAAATGCTATTCAAACCAACTAGCTAACTAATCTCCTAAAATAGAGCCTAAGATAAGACACATTTGGAGAGCGATATCTTGTTACAACAATATACTAATTTCTAATTGTCTCCATTAATTAATTAATTAATTAATCATTCTAGAATAATAATTATTAATTTATCTTAAATAATAATATTTTATTTCATTTTTATCCCCTAATAATAATAAATTATTTTTGGATCATTCTAACAGCCAGGTACAACAACTCTCCATACTCTTTGCAGGCCAATTTGGCATTGCATGTCCCCCATATCAGATTTTTTTTTTTTTTTTTTTCGAGGAGTTTTCATCTATATCCTGCAATGTTTATCTGTTGATGCCCATATTTTGTCTTAATATGACGGTGTTCTCTCGTTATATTCGGATGATGGTATGTAGTCTCCGTTTTTTTGGATCACCCTCTAGTTTTGGCTTTATTGGCAAATTCAGCCTTATCTTTGTGACCTTCATACAGTCTTATGATGTAGTATTTTCCGCAAAGAGAAATTTTAATATAAATATAACTGTTTTTAGTGTTGAAAAAACTTTCAATTCAATTATTATATTTCATATAAAAATAATAAAATTTAATTATTCAAAATCATCGAATTCTAATTTTTCATATTTATTTATAAAATAATAAATTTCCCCTCACACCCAAAATTCTGAATTTTTTCACCCCAAAATTTTGAATTTTTTCGCATATAATTCCCAATTTCCCCTCACCCCACCCCAACAAAGAATGGGGCTGGGAGAAAATACGAGTAAACTTATTAAAGAAAAATAATCCACATAAATAAATTTATACATCCAAAAACATGTAAGATAGAGAGAACTTCAAATATTAGATTATTTACAATTACAAAAACAAATATATATGCATCAAAAACATGTAACATAGAGAGATTTGAATTTCAGAGAGAAATATCAATGCCCCGCTCTCATAGAAAAAACACACCCCAGAAGACAATATTACATTATTTTCAGATCTTACCCTCCATAACATTAATTTTTACCACTATAACATAACCAACTCCCAGTTGACCATGTTTCATCACACTTTCCCCTACTACCAAGTGCAGCTATTATCTTTTACATTGTTATTTCCACAAAGACTCTGTAACTCAACAGAAAAATGAAGTATGCATGGTAGTGTTGAAAAGACAGTGCACTAATGATGTATATAGTAACAGTCGAACAAAGGACCAAACATCTGCCAAGCTGTAAGGTCGTGATCACTTTTGTCGTACAGATCGCCCTGCAATGTGATGGAATCTCTGAGTCAACGTGATCTTAGTTTCACCAATGGAAGAAGACCCCAATTGATATGGTGGCAGTGAATGTTCCACTACGGTACACCTTTTCTGGAGTCACAGACATACAAACCACGCAGACCATCCCCACGGGACAATATTTATCCTTTCCTTGTGCACGTACAAATTTGTAGCAGATAAATAATTTGCAGAACATTTTGCAAAAACATCACAACATGGCACGTTCATGGCCACTGCGGCCAGAGAACCGTAGACAGGCCTAGTCATACTGACAACAACTACATCTCCATCTCCATCACCAGGTATGAATACTCACTGTCGTTGGAATGTAGATGAAACAATAATTTTCATTCATTTAACCCACACTGCTTCTAAAATAGAGACAGTTCATTACAAATGAAGAATGTTACTGCCACTGTGTGATAAAGATAAAGCCAACCGCCAACAAGGAAACCTGTCATTTATAACAATGTTTAATGAAAGCAAACTTTTTGAACGTTATCATCATAAAAATTAACAAAATTCCTTACATCTGCAAGTCACACGGTAGCAGAGGGCGACACAATCATCTGCAGCGAAGGCCTGTACCTCCCCAGAACAGACAGTAACTCAACATGCCTCTATGTAGCATATAGTTTGTCAGATATATATCCTCTTTGCCAGCGAGCTTCAGTTAAAGCATTGGACACAACTATTATCAAACCTGTTTAGTCGGATGATCTTGCAGCCTTCACTTGCTGTTCGGAACTTCAGTTGAGATTTGCAACCTTCTAATGCTGTATAGAATTTCACACAAACTTGTAAGCTTGTATTTCTTACTATTACCTGGAATCCCCTTAGTTCAAGCATTGGACACAACAATTATCCAGCCTCTTTAGTCGCAGAGATCTTGTAGCCTTCACTTGCTATTCGGAACTTCAGTTGAGATTTGCAGCCTTCTAACGCTGTATAGAATTTCACACAAACTTGTAAGCTTGTATTTCTTACTATTACCTGGAATCCCCTTTCATTTTCTAAGATGTTCGCTAGTGGAGCTCACAGCTAAATTCAACTATAGGTTCGCTTCCGGACTAGAATTTATGGCTGTTGGACGCTGCTGCATACAGCCAAAACTTGCTGTTAGCATCTCAACAACTTGCCGTTTGTTTCTCAGCTATTACTGTTCATTCTCTTTGTATTTATTTACCCATAAAAAGAATTGCCTTGGGGTCCGTAAAACCACCTGTAACCATGAAACTGCCAGAGGATATATATTTGACAAAACATATTCAATATATAGGATTCCGAGTCAAGTGACCTGGACACATGCAAAACTTCAAATAGCATCCTGCGTTCTCTATTGTCGACGATATTCAGCAGAGAGGATGATATATATCTGACAAACCATATTCAATAGATAGGATCTCGAGTCAAGTGACCTGGACACATACAAAATTTCAAATAGCAGCCAGCGTTCTCTATTGTCGACAATATACAGCGGAGAAGATCCCAAGTGACCTGGACACATGGGGCAAAATTTCAGATAGCACCCAACGTTTTCTATTGTTGATGATATCCAGCAGAAATATAAAAAAAATGTACTAGGATTTAGCATCCCTCTTGATAATGATTTGTATATATTCTTGCGTTACATTGGGATTTAATGGTTAAGAATTTTTTTTAAGGTTATATATAAGTTCAAATCCAAGGTATCTACACCTTTGTAAATTTTAGTAATCAAGTTCTATAAGTTCTAATGGTTAACGGTTATATATAAGTTCAAATCCAAGGTACAGTATCCACACCTTTGTAAATTTTAGTAATCAAATTGCTAAATAAAGGTAAGTTTCTTGTTTATATCCCTTGTGTTATAAGCCAGAGCTTCTAATGCACAAAGTCTTATAAGCCCAGAGCTTCTAATGCACCAATTTGGTTTTGTGCCTAGCTTTTAAAATTAAATGATTATTATTAAAGGAGGATTCTGGGTGCATGTGACTAAAATGAGGAGAAAAACTGAACAAAGCATTGGGCTTTCCGATATCAACAAAAGTGCCCTGTCAGATATCAAGCATTGCATACTAAGCAAGAATGATCCATAAAATTGCAAGTTTAAACTATTATTGGTTTCCTACAAGGTTTTCGACCTCAAGTATATGTCATACAATACCATAGAAAACCAGTTTGATCTCTCAAGAAGTTTGATTTTATCATCTGTTACTGCCGCCGTTAATAAATATCATTCGCCTTTTAAGAGTCTTTAAAGGGATTTTTTTGGCTCAAAATAAGATATGAAGGTCATCTTACTACTCAGACACATTACTTGTATCAATAATTTTCAATTGTCTTTCCAGGGTTTTTTTGTGTCAACATAAGATTTTAGGATTTATTTACTAGTGTTAGAAATCATGTTTTGTGAAAAAATTCACTATTATTGCATTGAAAACATTTAATGATCCAGTATTTAAAAACATTGTAATTATGATGTCCTAATATATATTATATACGAAGTAATAAATTTAAAATCTACTAAATAATAACCATTTACAAATATTCATATGCAGATTATAAAAATCAAATCCATATCATCTCAATACCATTGTTGAAATTCATTATGCTGATGTCAGCATTAGTTATCCCAATATAATATTTATATAAAATAATAAATACATTATTTACTCAAAATAATAATAACTTTAATGTCTACTAATAATAACCATTCACACAATCATCATTATATGTATGTAAAAATATATATATCACAATTTTTTCTAGTGGTTCTCACTCACCTTTACCGGTTGTTTTTTACAACCAACACTATCAACAGTAGGCTGTATGATATCAAGCGTGCCCTTTAAGGCATTAATCTATTTTTCATCTACAAACTATGGTAAATACCCAAATGCAAGGGTATTTATCATGTAACCCTGTATAATATGATAAAGCATGCCCTTTAAGGCATTCTAATCTATTTTTCATCTACAAACTATGGTAAATACCTAAATGCAAGGGTGCCAGATTGACAAGGCTTTCTAGACTATTTTTCATCTATAAACTACATGCTTTCAGGTTTAAACCACCCGAAATGCTTTTATAGAGGCTTTTGCATTGTACCATCTTCAAAAATATAAATACATGCAATGGAAATAAATAAACAGCATCATGCACCGACCAGAAAGAGATATTGAAGTCACCATTTGTAATGAATCGATAAGATAAACAAAACCTAAAACAGAACCGCCAAGCAGCTAGATATTATTTCCGTGTATCATTTCTCATGTATTTTACATCAAGAATAAAATACAGTATAATGTACAAATGGCCCAATGGGCACACGCCTACCTGAATGTCAAAAGGAAGGCCTTCATACCAAACCGTGCCTCAATAGAACATCCACATGCATCTCTTCTCTATACGAAAGTGCTTTTGACCCTGAATTGCAACTTTAACTCGTAAATCAGCCTCGTTAAAATTAACGAAAGAGAAAACACTACGCTATAAAAAGCTACACACAAAGCTTCAGCACAATGTATAGAGTTGCAAGTACTTCAAATGAAATCATTTTTGGCACAAGCAGATCACCAACACAAAAATACAGCCACCCAACAAAGCTTCTGCACAATGTATAGAGTTGCAAGTACTTAAAATGAAGTCATTTTGGCACATTTGCAGATCTCCAACACAAAAACAAATGTCGGGTAGTCTCGAACTGGCCACAATGCGATAAAGCATAATCTGAACCCCATCCGCAATAGCCGCTCTTTAGAAAGTAGAGCCCCGATATACTAGAAGCTAGAGAGAGTCTAAAGGACGATACTGTACGAAAGAGCGCCAAGGAATATTGTAAGTGACATGGAAATATTCGACTCAACTATGGAATTATAGAGGATTTTATCAAAAATTTTGAATAAAAGAATAGACAAACAGAGCAACCAGCTAAATCTTATTTCTTGTCCAAGGACAGAAAAGAAGAAAAAAGGACAGAATAACAGGGAAAATATGAATATCACAGCTAAATAAGTCACGCCACGTATTGTGCATCGACGAATTCATGGATAGCCAAAGAATTAGATATATCCTAATCACTGTAACTGAAATGAAAACGTTTAATGCAAGTTGCATCATATATCTTCGATCGAAATCCCAGAAAGAGATTCTAACTAAAGTACAAAACATTTCATTCATACAAATCCGTACGTCAATAAACCTGCTTAAAGAATATTTTTATTGTGCGAACAAATGTACAGAATCAAGACATAAATATTTGGTCTCACCTCTCAGATTTTCTGAAAGAGAGACTTTACAGGTAAAGAGGGTGTATTATACAGAATGGCCGACCAAGTATCAGAATGTCGACCTTCAGATCTGACTCATTCCTCAGGGGAAAAACTGCTGAGCAATGTAGCTTTTTTCATTCTGAAAAATAAATCTTTGTTTCCTGCATCAAGAATTTGTTGGATGGCAGAGCCTGAGTACATTGATTCTGTCGGCTCATCTGAGCATCAATGAATTTACAAATTCTGAAGAAATCTCTCCAAGCATTTCGCTTCTTATGACATGGTGTCGTATGTGTGTTGAATATTTACAAGAAAACACGAATCTACATAATTCAATCACCCATTATCATTTCCAAAATCTGCTTATGCCAGAAGCTTCAGAGAACTATCTGTAGCTTCGAGAGAATTTCATTTGTATATGTGATTTCCTGCTCTGTTCACTCCGCATATTTCTGTGAATATGCACATCGCATTACATTACATTACATTGTGCTTGTTCAAGTTTTCAAGCATACTTGCCCACATTTCTGTCAGATCGTATTGATGTCCCTCTTGGCTCCTCCGGTGCAGCCCTGTCTGGTCTTACCAAAGGTTGCCATACATCTTTTGATTTCTCAGAGGAAGCTCCAAACTCTTCTGAAGGGTACTCTGAATGACCCCTCGAATTCCTGTAGGACCCATTTCTAGCAATTACATTCAAATTTTCATCACTCTGTCGAAGACCAGTGGAATCTGCAAATGTATCTGGTTGTCTCTGATTTGAACCTCCCAGCCTTAGTGTCCTCATATTAGGAGGGAGGGGCCTAGCTTGAGATGAAGCAAAAGAAGAATGCCTGGAAGGAAAAAAATCTCTAGGAAGAGAATCCATGTCCATGTAACACCCCCTTGCTTTTGCATCATCAATTAACGCTGACCAGTCATTTGACTGCTTCAGTGCTGCGGCATTACCCATAACCTGTACAAAATTAACAACAGTAAGCATTGAAGAAGTACAATTATGAAATTTTCAAATATTCACACAAATTTATGCAAACTTTCAACTAACCACATAAGAAAAAATATAAACACACATACCCAAAGTCCTCTGCGAGCTCTTGTCAAAGCCACGTTCATCCGACGAATATCAGCAACAAAACCCACACCATGGCCAGAAGCTCGGACACAAGACATGATGATTACATCTCGCTCCTGACCCTGAAAAGCATCTACTGTGTTAATATATAACCCTTTTCCTTCTTCAGTGCTAAGAACACTTTCAAACTCCCGCTGCAAACATTTCAGCTGTAGCTTGTATGGTGTGATAATGCCAACAGAAACCTTAATGCCTGCAGACTTCACAAATTTCTGAAGATGTTCATACAACTGTAGGGCAAATTGTGCTTCATGAATATTCTGATATGAAACGGAGCCACCTCTATGAGATTCTCTTCCATGAGTTATATCATAAAATATATATGGCTTTAATAAAGGGTCTTTATAATAAATTTCATCAGGCCGCTTCACAACACTTTCACTGTCACTTAATCGATTCTGATAAAAATATCTGGAAGGGAAATCACGAATTTGAGGATGCATTCGGTATTGCACAGACAACAACATAGTTGGACACCCTGCCTGCTGGAAGCGTTCAAAAAGGCTTCGACTATATTGCAAGGTGCCAGCTGCCTGGCTAATTACCGTTGCAGGTAGCTGTTGTGGATCCCCAACCAGAACACACCGCGCAGCACCCAAGGAAAGGGGAGGTAACACAGCTACTTCACTGGCCTGAGCAGCCTCATCTATGACAACCATGTCAAAACCATGAGCCAGACGCTGAAATAACTTACGACCACTACTTGAAACAGTAGTGAATACAATCTCAGCCTCATTGGCAAAACTTGCCTCAAGATTTGCTCGAGCTTCTTCCATAACAAATTTACCACCTGGACGGAAGCGACTTTCCAAAATAAAAAGACGAGATAACTCAACTAATACTTTGTCCCGTTCTTCTACTACTGCTGCAAGATTTTGCAACATTGCATCACGACTCTGATCCCGTGCAACCAGAACTTCTGGATCAACCCCAACTGTTCCTTGGGAACGGCCAGCAGCGGCTGTTGCACTCAAGTCCCTACGGAGAGCAATGATTTGCTGAGCTAAGTGTCCCTCTCTAGCACGGAGCTGTTGCATATGCCCTATTACTTCCTCACGTCCCTTGAGTAAGAGGTGATCAGCCCTCCGCTCCACAGATACTGCCTGTGCGGCACGATTTTGTGAGTCCACACCAACCCTAGCAACATCAGGACGGTAAATCTTCATTTCCCCATCAATAAAACCACGATCAAGGACACGCTGCAACAACTCATCTGTAGCAGCATTCGACGGAGCACAGACAAGCATTCGTGGTTTAGGACAAAGTTTATGTAGCATAGGAAACAGATTTTGATCCATATTCTGCAAAACATCTTCAATGGATCCTGTGCCAGTACCCCCAAAACTACTCAAATTATCACTGGCTTGCCTGTAGCTTTCAGGTGCAAGTTTCTTGAGCAATGCACCATAATAGTGTTGATATTGGACAAGATGAATTACATTTAACATCCCCCACACCGTATGTGTCTTTCCAGTCCCTGGAGGCCCTTGTACCAAAGTGAAAGGCCAAGGCTCCTGCCTCCTAGCAGACCCAACTCCATTCGTACCAGCAGCAGTATGCATAGCAGCCCACTGAATAGCTGCAAGCTGTGGAGTATTGAATGTCCTATGAAGATGCTCTGTAAAATTTGATGTAAAACATTCAGGCATTGCTGGAGGCTGCTCCTCATACTTGGGAAAGTGCTCCGGACTAGGATCTAAAATTGCTCTTTGCATCTGGAATGTGGTAAAGACAGCAGACAACAATTAAGAAAACTGACGCAAAAAACTACTATATTTAACAGTGAATAATACACAATTATTACCTGGGTATTAAGACGCCGAAAAGCATGCAAAGCCACATATTCCCTTTGAGTTGTGGCAAGGGATCCAAGGACTGTTAGGTACCAAGCTGCGTTCTTTTGAAGTTTCATTAGAATATGATCATCATTTGCTTTGCTGTGCATCAAAAAAAGCATTCTCAGAATGATATTAAAATCTCTTGCTAATTAAATAAAACATCACCTGTGTGAATTTAGAAATACCTGCTATGATCAAATGAATCGCCCACATAGAAATGAACAATAGCTCCATCAGGATCACGAGTATCAATTGGTGAGTATTTGCGAACAGTACCAGCTACTCTAGCAGTTAGGTCACCACCTTTAGCTTCGAGATCACCTGTGTTCCCAGAACTGATCCTCCTAAACCTACCTGTTAAAGGAAAACCCTGATTGAATTAGAAATCAAACTAGTGTGTTTGACTTATTAATTTATTTTTAAAAAAGTGAAAAAGAAATATTAAAAAAAACAGATTTAAATAAATAAACACAAACACACAACAGAGCAAACCTGGGCCTGGCTTTGGTGTAGATAATACAGCCACATCACCCTCCTTGAATGAAAACTTGTATTCGTGTGTCGGAATTACTGTGACGTCATACCAACCTAATGCCCACACATCAAACTTGCCAAATTAGTCTTAATATCTAAAAAATTACGTCTAAGAGAGCTCCTTAGCGTAATGATACAAATATGAATACTACCCTATTAAACCTAACATCTCAGAATGCAAGGAAGATTATACATGTAGTTTATACATAATGATGTGCATATCAAGTAAATTTAAAAATCTTCTAATTGAAACAATTCCATATCTTACTCCAGTGATGACATTTCTGATCAGAACCCATATTCCAATGGAATAGGAAGACAAATATACTACACTGAAACCATAGTACACTGGCAAGGGTCTCAGATTCAGGGCAATGTTTTACACTTTCTTAGTGTGACTTCTAAGAGAAGCACATATTGGAGGAAAATGTGGATATATGTGAGGTGTGCATGTGGCTTGGGGCTGGTTATCCAATGAGTTAGTATATGTTAATAAATCTACCAAAATAAGGCATTTTCAGAATTTGGGAAAAAGGAATAATTACATAATTTGTTGAAAATAGCAGATTCAGGGTAACTGTGGGAAAAGGAAAAATCACGTGTCCTGATTTTCCTAGATGTTTTCAATTATATGATTTTCAGGTATTTACTAGAAATATGGGTAGCAAAACATTTTACTGTTTACAAATTTTATAGTATTTCAGGATGTAAAATATAGCAAAGTTGCAAAAGCTAAAAGGGGCTGCAAAAACAAAAGGTTGGGGTAACAACACCATGTTTAAACTGTTGAACAATATTGACACATTAGCTCAACTAGTGGTACTTCTCTGCCAGATGATGAAAACAGTAGAATCACTGCACCCACTAAATCAAATACGCTACAGGACTACCCATAAGCAACATTTAGAGTTAACCATGAGTCATCCAAGCAAAGCAATGTGATTGCAATGTGAATTAACCAGCAGGAGTTCAATACCAGAGATAGAGGCTTTAAAAACATGTCAATGAGCCTGTTGAAGAAACCAACAAGATCACTATGTTATCAAAGACCTGCATATTTTTTAAATCCGGAGTCATATTAGTCAGATTTATTCATTTTTTGGGCATAACAAAACATGAATGATGATAATATCCAAGAAATCATAAATCCTTGTCAATTTTTAGTAGAGATTGTAACATACATTTGAAAGCATAATGATGGGAAACAAACTCCATTTTTTTCTAATTTACTGATACCACATTTGTGCATTCTTGCACAGAGTTGCATTTAAAGAATCAAGATTTTATATTTGTTGTCTCTTCAGAAACTTGTAATAAACAACTACAAACAATTTTGTTGTGACCAAGCAAGTTAATCAACATCGGTTCCAACCATATCTTCATGCATTAGGTAATAAAGATTGAAAGATTTACCAAAACTCATCGATTTAGAAATCAAAGAGCACAATAAGGTCACATAATAAGTACATGTGTCTCACTTCCAAGCAAGTTGTAGTGATAGGAAAAATGATGTCACCAAAAATCATGACAAAAAATAGTAAAGAAAGGTTTCTAGATATTACAAAGATAACAAATTGAAGAAAAAATTAAAAACAACAAATCCAATGCAAAACATAAAGCACCAATGCAAAACAAAATGGTTAGCCATCACCAATCCCCACAACTGACCAAAAAAAATTAAGAGAAAGAATCTATTTGCAATCCCTCAAAAATACCGTTCACCCCTGAATAATACCATCCACCCTCCTTAACAAAATAGCCTTCTCCAACCCTTTTGGCTTGAAATGCCTCAAAGAATTTTCACTATGAGAATCCATCCTTGGGCAAGCACAGAGATAATAGTGTACAAACATTCTGAACAGTGCTCATTATAACTGTACACTGCAAAAAATACAAATGAACCATGCTTTACCATTAAAAAACAGTACAAGTTAACTTCAGTTGCAGACTTGCAGTCATACCATAAGATATGCATATTACAACAACCACAAAATTAGCAATTACTACTGCAATTATAGATGGGGGAGATGGCAAGGAAGCATTCTTTACCAGCAGAGGTTTAAGACAGGAAAGAAATGTAAAAAAACAAAAAACAAAAACAAAAAAACAGTATTCAATTGGACACAATTCATAGTGGTATGTACCTCTTTCTCGTCTGTCAACACTCTTGACACGAACCATTGAATATGCATCTCTAGTAACTACATCACAAAGCTCCTCCCAAGTGCTGTATAACTGTGCTCGACATTCCTCAAATAACAAAGGCTCAAACACTCGCACATATCCCTCTGCAGATTCAAACCGACCAGGCACACACTGGAGCTCCATCTCACCTGCAATAAATTACTTTCCCCGTGTAAGGAAATAAACCTCCTAGTACTAGAGAAAGCTAACAAGATATTTCTGAAGAAAAATACTGAACATTTATACCCAGATGTCATGCTTTATTTAAAGGTTCATTGATAAAAATTGAAAACAAAAAGTCCATGGTTTGCAATCATTAACCTGGATGATGCCAAAACTTTTCACTTGTCACCTCGCGATGAAGGCGCTCAATAGATGTGTCTTGATATGATGCATTGCCAAGTCCCTGCTTTTTGGATACTGACAGATGCTTCTTGCCAGCAGGCCTCTGATCCAATGGGTCCCGTGCTGGACCTGAAACTATTGACAACTTCTGATTCAGAAGCTGTTGCCCTTTACCATGTTTTTGTTCTAGTCCTTGCTTCCATGAAGTCTGCCTTGGTATTGGTGGTGGTAAGCCTTCAACTGTAGTTTCTGAGTTACAGTTCACCCTTTTGGACCACAGCACAGCATTTCCCCTTAGAGTCTTTTCAGTGTTAGAGATTTGTACAGCTGAAGAGTCTTCAGACATGTAATCAGTCCTTTTGAGATCTTGAATTTCAGGCACTGTGCCTCCTTCACTACTTGATGAATCTGCCTGTCTCTGATCCTTATTGTTAATCAAACCCTGCTTATCTATTGACCCATCAGGTGAAGCATGTGAAGAGCGATGATTCTCCCTTGACAAATGTGTAGAAGGTGATTGGACTGAAGATTGCCTTTTAGAAGTTTGTGTCTTGATCGGACCTGCTCGCTTTACATCTTCCAAATTCAAAAACACAGTCTGTCTGCTACGTTTTTTCCCCAACTTTGCTTCTGTTTGTTCATCAACCTTACGCTTGTTGCCAAGACAAGATGGAAACTTTGATTCATGTTGCCCCTTCACTCCTTTTGGCTTATTCAACACACTCAACCCAACTGACTTAAATGAACTATTTAGCTGGAGACTACCTGTAGATGCCTCCCCTTTCACATCATCCAACCCATCATTGGTTACGTTTTTTTTGCTATCATCCTCATAGCTTTTGTCACTGCTTGAAGGCTTAGTGCTGACATGAATGTCATCAGGCTTACCAACATTTGTTGACTCCTCGCATTTGATGTCATTATCTAGTTCCTTGCTCTTGTTGGAATCCAGCACAGATTTCTTGTCTACTTCCATCTTTACTGTATTTACATCAAAACCTCCCTCAAAAATGCTGGAATCCTCTATGCATTTTTCCACTGCCTCCTTGGCCTTTGACTCCACAAAAGGCCTATTGCTACTGGTTCCAGCATCATTACCTGCCCAAGAATCTACTTCAGTTTTGCCAGAAGGTTCAATTGTATCATCTTTATCTGACCACTCTCCCTCTTCTCTATCATTCACTTGTTCATTTCTAGGTTCACTATTTGATTTTACAATAGCAGCTTCGAGCTGGAATTGTGCGATATTTTCTGAAGAAACCGCGGGATCATTACTCATAACAGATGCTACATGCTTATGTTCATCCTCTGTAGATTCTGACTCTGCATAACGTGAAGAATTATTCAATGCTACACTGTCTTGGCTGCTTAGCACTTTTGACCGGCCACTGCAATTAACAGTGGAGTCTTGCGCCATTTGCTCTTGAACATTTTGCACTTCCTTGGATCTTACAAATGGCTGGAAGCCAGAAACACAAGGAGCATGAGAAAAATGGTGCTCATTTGGAATCCGTGAAAGTCTGTCCAAAATTAAATGAGGAGCTTGAAGATGGTGAACCTGGGGTGATGGCTGAGCTTGAGCCTGAACGTGAGGGGGTAGCTGAGCTTGAGCCTGAGCCTGAACCTGAACATGGGGCGTTGGCTGAGCCTGAGCCTGAACATGGGGTGTTGGCTGAGCCTGAGCCTGAGCCTGAACATGGGGTGTTGGATGCGCCTGAGCCTGAACATGGGGCGTTGGCTGAGCTTTAGACTGAACACAGGTCAATGGCTGAGGTTGACCTTGAACACAGGGCAGTGTCTGAGGTTGAGCCTGAACACATGGCGGTGGCTGAGCTGGAGCCTGACCTTGGAGTAGTGA
The DNA here is from genome assembly GCA_000404065.3 of Pinus taeda. Lineage (NCBI taxonomy): Eukaryota > Viridiplantae > Streptophyta > Pinopsida > Pinales > Pinaceae > Pinus > Pinus taeda. The sequence goes on from APFE030874731.1 coordinate 136,359, forward strand.
ATGAAATGCATGAAACACTTCAGAATCTTCTTCTTCACTGGGAGGTTGATTTAGGTCCAGAAACGGTCTTCTTCGAGTCCCCATCTGTGTATAAATATCTGCGAGACTTTAAATTTGGCAAGAAAGAGTTGTGAATGCTTTTTGATGAACCTCACCCTCAAGAGTGTCATCCAAGTCCTAGCAATTCTACCAAAGCCATAACATGGAGAAATGTTTATGATATTGAAACACTTGCCATAACAGTTGCTGCATACCAACAAAACAGTTGTTAAATCAATGTAGAGTCCATAATATCCAAGTGCACAAGAAGTAAATTCATGAGAAACCAAATTTAAAACTTGCAAACCCTTGGTAAAAATCAAAACCAATAGTCGTTTCAATCAGATTACGTCACAACAATTAAATCTTTATTATTATACCTGATTTCTTCAGAGAAAGGCCTTATAATGCCATTGACAAGTAAAACACAAACTTGCACACAGTCACAATAGAAGTAACGAAATCCAGGTACCATTCTAAGATCTGATAGCAAAACTATAATAGGAAGGATATGAATTAAAATATTGATGCTTGTCATCAAGATCAACTCCAACAAGGCAGAGGGAGCAGGTGAACTTTATTTGGACATATAAGCGTACCTCTTTTTCAAAGGCCATATATATGGTCACACGGCCTTAAAGTTGAACCCTAAATCAGTAATTTTTTTAATTCAGGCAAACAAAAAATGCAAATTCAAGAATCATAGAATGGAAAACAAAGCTCATTCGTGGGACAACATAGAATCCTCAAAAGAACATTTCTTTGAAAGCAACCCTTCAATATTACAAATCCTTAATTAACCTATGCCCTTTTTCCTTTGACACCCTTAAGTAAACGAAGCTTAGTTAATGAATGCACGTTAAACTTCACACTAATCTAGTAATCACCAAGACACACTCTGAATATTCTCCCCTTAATAACTCTCATGATACCTAGAATGGCAGTATCCTTTTAACCAGATATGATACCAATCAAATGAGCATATAGACTTATTGCAAGATGAATACCTTTCAAGCCCTTTTGTCATCCAAGAACCTATGTTATCAAAAAAAAAGAAAACAGAATGACAAACAGGAACAGATGGAAAAAAGCGGCATTAAGGAACATTTCTCTCAAAGCCGGCTTTACTGTCATAAAACTAATAATGAAGCTATCCCCTCTCTCCTGAGATACCATTAGATATAACAAGCTTAGTAAATGCATTCATGTCAAACCAGATACTAATCTGGTAATCAAGAAGGCAAAATCTAAATACTACTCCCTTAATTGTTCTCTAATCATACCTCGCATGCCAGTATATCATTCCCAACAGCTACGATAACAATCAAACCAACATTCTTCCCAATGTTAGAAATGAAGCGAGCCAACTTTCATAATTGTTCAAAACTTCAGTTTGATTTAGACGAATTGCCAACCGAATGTCTTTCAAAACGTATTCTCAGCCAAATACCTATGTTATCACAAACAAGGGGACTGGAAACAAATATAGGAAAATAAGAACATAAAATTGACGAAAAATACCCTAACATGTCAAGAGAAGGTGCGGGGTCGGAAAAATAACCAGAACAAGAACGGAACAAGGAAAAGGTACCACGTAATGATACTGGTAACGTAGCTAAGCACCTTTCTACCAACGTATCAAGTGCAATACAGTCAGATAGATTTAAACCAAGAACTGACAAGCCCAACAATTAACCCTTTCCTTTAATGATACTAAAAGTTGTGAATCAAATCCCCACCCCTCTCCCACTATATATTGTAGTGTCAAAATAAATCCAAGAGCGAACCAGGATGGGAACAGAAGAGAAAATGTATCCTGCTCAGGATTCTCGTAACACAGAACACCATTCTAAGCAAAAGACAAATGCAACATAGTCAGACAGGTTTAAGCCTACAAACTCACAAACGTACTTCCTATCCCCAATTAGCGCAGGCATTACAGATTTCATTCATTTCTTGCATCTTCTCGCACAGGGAATCAGATAGCCATGTTAAACATGCAACAAAATCCACTACAAGGAATGTGGAACTTTTTGTTTTTACAATTACAAAGGCATCACAAAGACAGCAATCACAAGAAAAGGGCACCACAAAGCACACAAGCATCTTCAAGGGAAATGTTCGTACCAGAAAATTCGAAAATGTAGAGAGCTCCATCTTCTAAGCACTCAAGGGACTAGTCACAACTCTGAGTAAAACCTACAAAGCTGACTATCCTCCGAATTTTCAATTCGAATTCACAAACAGTTGCCCAGTGAATCAAAACAAAACTTTAAATCCTGACAAACTGCCTACCACGCGCTATCAAAATGTAGAGAATTCACCACCAGACTTAGCCCCGTAGTCCCAATACTAAAAACCCTAATTGGTAAATCCCCAATTCTTCAATGACATACTCAACCCCGAGGGCGTTCCCATGACAATCATGGGCTCGAAACTTCTCACTATTACACTTCTCAGGCCCTTAAAACCCTAGGGATAAAATCTACGCATCCACACCCACCCCTGTTTCACAAGGATTGCCAAAAATACACCATATTAACAGCCCCGCAACCGAGTAAAACAGTCCGATTGAAGTGCCATCCAAAGCAGTAAATTCGTTTTCATCGTGGAGTAAAATTTGACACATTCGCCAGCAGACAAACAGATCCAACAGAGGAGATAATATTTTGCCACGGTAGGTAAAAATCTGACCTGGTAGAAAAGTGAGTTCCTTTAATCACTCCAGGACGGTCACTTGTGATTAGTACTGTGCTGTGCTCTGAAGTGCTTCCCCCGCCTGTGACTGAAGTCACGCGCTCGAATCTCGCAGAAACGATGAAGAACAAGAAGAAAAGCGTGCACTTCGCAGGAACGAAATATAAGGGAAGAATGTGAAGATGAATTGTGGGGGGAGAAGGGGTGTGGGGGTTCATTATATAGGGAACCCTTCCACACTTCGCGGCCCTTGGGACCGTTTCCCGGCTGCCGGCGGGATGCACCCATCGCCGGCGATCCCCTTTTGCTCGTTCGTTGTGGATTTCGGAAAAGATTAGTGTTTTTTTTTGTATTTTAAGCCAAATGTACTTTTGCCTCATCCCACGCTTTGACCTCTAAACTACATCCCCTCCATCACCATGCCCATGAATTTGTATTTAATGGAAACCACATCTGCACGAGCATGGGCTGGCTTCCCAAAGCTTGTATACAGGCATGGTTGAATTTTGCTTTTATCCGTTTGGTGTGCATATTTTCCTCATCACATGTCATTGCCCTTGCCCTTCTTTGCTCTTATCAGTTTCCTTGGAAGATGTTACCATGGTAAGTATGAACCAAGGTTGTTTCATTGTTATTATTATTATTATTATTTAATTTTAAAGTCACAACCAGCACTAATTCGGTGTATGATATCTTTTGTTTGTGGGATAAGAGACTCACTCTCGCGCAATCATTTAACTGCTAAGTATGAATCAGTGTCATTGTAGTAATTGCCTTGAACTTGTTTAAAGTAAAGGTTTTGAGATTAAAAAATTATTAAATAATTTAAATGTTAAATATAAGAATATTTTCAAATATATTTTTGGAATAGAGTAAATTACAGGTTTTGAGATTAAGAAATTATAAATGATTTAAAAGTTAAATATTAGAATATAGTAAATTATATTATTATGGAATTTTTAGTTTTTTAAGATAATCATATTTTTATAAAATAAAAATAATATTTTTTTGGTAAGATTTGTATTAAATGTGTGGTAGTTTTCATACTTAGAGATAAAGATTTTTCAATTTAAAAAGTGATAGAGTAGTAAATCTTTAAAGTGAAAATACTACGCATTGAAGCATGGTTTAGTTATTTCACATTTATGACAAGAGAAAGTTGTACCTAGAATTTTGTTAGGAAAATTTCATAATATATTTTTTTAACAAAATATCAAAACAAGGTGTTTATTGAAGAGTAGTTCTAATGATTCGCTTAGCTCTCTATGTGTTGAGGTGAATAATGCGAACATTATGTAGTAAACCACGTCATCATTGAAATTATGTTTTTCTTAAATAATCATATTCTATAATATAAAATAATTATGTTTTTCTTAAATATTCATATTCTATAATATAAAATAATTATGTTTTTCTTAAATATTCATATTCTATAATAAAAAAGAATAGTGTTTCATGGTAGGATTTGCATTAGATGTGTTGTAGCTTCACACTTAGAGGCAAAGGCCTTTCAAATTAAAAAGTAGTCTAATAGTTAACATTTAATGTGAAAATATTTAAAGTGAAAACGCTAGGCATTGAAGCATACGCATCTATGACAAGAGAAAGTTGCACATAAAACTTTGGTAGAGAATTTTCATGATGTGCTTCTTTAACAAAACATCCAACCAAGGTATTTCAACTTGGTAGAGAATTTTCATGATGTGTTTCTTTAACAAAACATCAAACCAAGGTATTCATTGAAAGATATTTTTAATGATTGTTTTAGCTCAACAAACCAAGGTGAGAAATGCAAACACTATATAGATTGATTAAATTGTCAAAAAAAACCACCAAACCAATGTGAGAAATGCAAACACTATATAGATTGATTAAATTGTCAAACAAACCACCATTAGATCCTTTTCAAAATCATTACATTAAAAGGGATGAAACGGAGGCATGAGAAAGACAATTTAAATTGGTGAAGGAAACCAATCTTTATAATTAAGTTAGAAAATGTTAAAGTAGGATTATGGGATTTATGATGTTCAAGTGGTTGATTATAGAAAATGCTAAAGTTTTTGAAGGATCATGGTGTTTATGATGTTCAGATGCTTGATGCTTCTCTATTGACCATTTAATGGATGCTTGATGCTTCTCTATTGACCATTTAATGAATGAACAATCAGATAAAAATATAGGATATTAGGCTCTTATGAATAACAAGTTAGCTTAAACAAATTGTGAGAATTTTTCTTAGTATCAAATTTGTGCATGTCTATCATGAAAATAATCTTTGAGTAAACTCTTTATCCAAACAAACACACTAAATCTTCAAAAAAAAAAAAAGTATTACTTATGGAAGAGTTTTTGGATGGACACTCAGAACCAAATAAACTCAACCCTTGTTAACTTATAGATAATTTAGGTAGGTTGGAAAATTTATTTTTGAAATTTGTTTATATTTTGTAAAACTATTTTTGAAAATAAAAGAAAAATATTTCTAATCCTTTTATTGTATAATATTATAAATATTTTATTTATTATTCTTTTAATTTTTATTTAATTAAAAAAATTAGTCAATACTTTACGTTTTTTTTGTTTTTTTTTTTTTTGTTTTTTAATGCGACTTTTTGGAGTTTTTGTGTCCCGGCGGAAATGGAAATTTATGAGGTGAAATCTTGATTTTGTTATTTAAATTTGTTTTTTAATGCTACTTTTGGAGAGCGGAAATTTTAAGGTGAAATCTTGATTTGTGTTATTTAAACTAGTTTTTTAATGCGATTTTTTGGAGTTTCTGTTCCCAAAGATGGTGGAAATTTTGTAGTGAAATCTTGATTTATGTTATTTAAACTAGTTTTTTCAGTATATATATGGATTCAACACCTTGAAAAACCCTTATGACACTTTTATTGTGTAGAGATTACCTATCAAATTTGTGATTTCAATGAAACTATAAAATTTTAGAGAAATCAGACAAAAAAATCCAAAAAAAAATCACTTAAAAACAACTCGTATGTATATATATATTTTAAAAAACATAAATTAAAAACAATATAAAAATTATAAATTATTTAATAATATTAAAATTTATACCCTTAACCCCACTACAAGAGTACTTAGAAAAAGGAGTCATGCGAATCGGCATGTAGTTTTACCTACCCATCTTTGTTAATTAAAATGAGGTGATGTGACTTATGATATTAAATGGTAATTAAAATGTGGTTATTTGAATTATGATATTAACGATACTGCTTAATAATATTATATCATATTATTTGTGAATATAATAATATTTAATTATATATTAATTTTATTGGTTTATAAAAAAAATATTTTAATAATTAAAATAAAAATAAAAATTTATCTATATTTTAATTATTATAACCCAGTTGTTCTCAAAATAGATAAGAGAGTTTGAAGATGTAAATTCCATTGATAACATTAATTGAGGTGTATGATTACAACTAATAACAATAACATTTAGTTTTATTAAATTAATTATAAGAAATTTTTATCTCAAGTTATTTTTCTATGAGAAAAGCATTTATTTTTAAGTGATGAATAGAAGTCGAATTTGAAAAAAAGAAAATTATGAAATATTTATTTTTTTGGTTTTTTAAACTTATTGAATGTTTGCAATTTAAATAGGTTATAAAATTAGTTTTTTTTCATTTTTAAATAAGGAAAAGGATTAAATGTCTATTTTAGGTTAAAGGTAGTAAGAGAATAGTTTGAATTGAGGGGAAATCTAATTAAATATTAATATATATTTAATTTTATTATGATATAGGGTTGGAAGGTATCAGTGAAATTTTAATTAAAAAATAGGTTGTAGGACTAACAAAATTTGTAATTCAATATTGATATTTATATAGTTATTTTAAGATGTTGGATATGTTTTTTATTTAAAATAATTATTTTATGAATATAAATTAGAGTATTATTAAATAATTATTTAATTAATTTTCATATGATAAATAGGAAAAATAAATATAAAATGTTTAATTTTTTCTTTTGAAAATATGTTTTTTTTGTAAGTTTGGTAAGACTATGTCTTTATCATGTCTAATTTTAAATCAAGATGGGTTCTTGCATAGAAATTCTTTACACTTATTGAAATAATAATAATTTTTTCTATACTTAATTTGACTAAATTTGTGGTTTTTGTCCAAGCTTTAAGCTTCCCATGCTTTCCAGAGCAAGTTCTATGCATATTGACCTTGTCCATAAATTTTGATGTAGGTATTTTATATTTGGTGGTTTTTTTTTTTTAATCAAATTTTGAAATTTTTAATTGTAAATGTATGAGTTATTAATTTTGATGTAGATATTTTACATTTGGTGAGTTGCCTTTTTTTTTTAATCAAATTTTGAAATTTTTAATCGTAAATGTAGAAAGCTCAGTGAATTTTTATAATCATTAGAATATGAATATTAAGAAGAAAAAATACTCATAAAGTTTTATTTGTTTTTTACTATAACCATATTTTTCATAAAAATTAATGAAGATTTTTTATTAAAATAATTTGATGCTTAAAAAAAATGATGTTATAAAAAAATTTAAAATGGTGGAAATTTCCTCTTAAAATTGTATTCGTTTCACTTGTAACCATGGTTTAAAGATTAAGTTTTCCATAGGGGTGTTAGGAGTGGTAAGGATTCTCTTTAATCCCAATAGATAACAAGTGGTTGAGATAGTTTCCGAATTAGGAATCGCCTCAAATTATGAGGAAGGGGTGTTGGCGGTAGATCAAGGAATCAACATGTTACTTAATCACATCATATCTAAGTTAAAATGATATCGGATTTGGTCCTCATCATTTAATTGTTATTCCTTGTTGAAACACTAGAAAGAATCAAGAGTGGCAACGATCTTAAAAAGAGCATTTCTCTTGTCAAAGAAATTCGAGCATATCTCTTTCTCGTATGTTAAGAAAAAACTAAATAAAATGGTGAATCACATATCTAAGGAAAATACATCCCTACTCGAAGAATTAGTTGTTTGAAGAATGGTAAGGGGACATGAACATCCACTCTCCCCCTATCCCAATCATGGTCTTGAAGTTGTTGCCACACCCCAAGGAGGTCGTACCTATTAACACTAAAGAGAAATAGCTTTCCCTTTCCACTTGTCACATCTTCTCCATATGGAGTATTTCCATAATAAACCCCAAGGCTTGCATTTCTTTACTCATTACATTGTTATGATGACAAGCATTACCTTCAACATCTATCTAATAAATCCTCCAACATGTGTTATCATTCAAAACTTAATCAGATTAATGATCATCATGGTGGGCTTAATATTAATTAGTAAATGGGACTTGTGGTAGATTTAGAGAGATTGAGGCCCATTTTTAGTTGACCTTATAGTGAATTTTGGTAGTTGTGACCTTTTAGGGTGAAGAAGAAAGAAATTGATCGGTTGTTACACCTTTAGCAAGCCAAACTAAGAGATAACATGTCCCATTATAGTTGTTGTTGATACCTAAAGTTTAAGGAAACATTTGGACCATTGTGAGCAGCGCATTGAGGAGGACATGTGCCTATCCAACACTAAAACTTTGGAAGCAAAAAAATTAAACAAAAAGACTTGGGTCTAGAAAATGATACAGGAAAATAAAGTAAGAGACCATAACATCATGTAGGTAAGTAAGCACATTGTGGATCTTCATAATTGGGAAAAGGAAATGTGTGCATCTCTAATACTACTTGGTGAAAATTAGGTGGAGTACTTCATTATATTAGACACCCTCTCGAACCTAGTGACTTGCATGATGATCATAGCAATCTAACCCATGTTCATGACCTACTTGACATCTCAGAAGGATCTAATGATGATGCCCATATAATAGCTCCTAAAAGACCTTGGTCTAGAAAATGATACAGGAAAATAAAGTAAGAGACCATAACATCATGTAGGTAAGTAAGCACATTGTGGATCTTCATAATTGGGAAAAGGAAATGTGTGCATCTCTAATACTACTTGGTGAAAATTAGGTGGAGTACTTCATTATATTAGACACCCTCTCGAACCTAGTGACTTGCATGATGATCATAGCAATCTAACCCATGTTCATGACCTACTTGACATCTCAGAAGGATCTAATGATGATGCCCATATAATAGCTCCTAAAGCATTTTAAAAGAACTAGAGGTAACCTAGAAACCTAGGTTGATAATGTTGTTGATGCCCCCTTTAGGATATAACTTTTGTTTTTTCAATGTTTTGTTGAACTTTTTTTCATTGCATGGATTTTTAAGGGTATGTAAGTAACACGCTCATCCCACATCTACCCAAGTAACCGGCCAACTGGTGTAAATATGCGACGAGAGGCCACTATGATGGGATTCAACCTCCTAAGTCACCTGAAGGAAGTGGAATCGATGAAAACACACCACACAGACCTTCCACATCAGCAACAAAACTCCCATAAGCCATCCCAACCACCTAGGTAGCCAACCCCTGAGACCAACTGAAGTTTTAGTGCATCAAACCCCTGGACGCTCCCTTGGTATGGAAGAGGCTCTAGATGCTCCCACGACAAGGGCAAGTGAGCGTTCGAGAACTTTTCTCCTCAGTCTTATGCCTGCGACTTCGGGATTTGTGCCACTTTTTCAGGCCCAAAGTCCAGGTCACTGCCCGGAACTCAATGACAGGTTCAGAAATGAAGTTTCATAGCAGAACAAGATATATCTATAAAAATGTCAACAAGGACTAGACTGGATCCCTACTAGCCATGACAGGCATTTCGTCAAACATGTCACAAATATGAAATCTACAGGCTTAAACAATAGATGTGAGCATAGGGGTCTCATACTTATCTGAGAATCGCTAAGAAGCATTATTCCCTTATATCATTAGTTACATTATCATCTATTAGGTCATAGATACATTGTTCATTCATTTACAAATCAAAACATGAGGAGAGCCATACATCATCATTACCATAATATATGCTTATAACCAACATAATAATAAAATAAATGTCAAGGATACATGAGCCATAGAATCCACATATAAACTAGCGCATTTACACATAAGATACCAAGGAAAAAACCTCTTATTAATGAATGCAAAAGCCAACCCAGTATGGGACTACCATGTTCCACCTGACCATAGATTAGCTGAGCCAAATCTCTCTTCGGCCAATAACCCTCATGCCATATTCCAAACATGAATGTGGGACTCAAACCAAAAGAACCAACCAGGACATCCCGAGGCTAAACCACTCAGCCTCATCAATAGAAGCCAGGCTTTACAACAATCCACACCGGATCACTAGGCCAAAATAATAAACATGTAATAATAGGCTTTACCATGATCTCCACTAGATCACTAGGCCAAAATAATAAACATGTAATAATAGGCTTTACCATGATCTCCACCAGATCACTAGGCCAAAACAAGCATGGATGCCACCATATTTCTCCACCTACACTATGAGGAATTTTCCTGTCTCCTAGTTTCTTAGGATTTACTAAAATCCGCATCAGATCACTAGGCCCTAAGCTGAGACTCCACCCTCTAGGCTTTATCGTATGTCCCACCATTCACCAGTAAGGATTCTTAGGCCCACTAAGGCACACAATACCTGGCTTTACCACAACCCACAGTCTAGTTCAGGGGTCACTAGTCCAATGGATTTACCACAATCCACAGTATGGTCCAGGATCACTATGCCATGTGTTCTTCCTTTTGTAGATCCACCTCACTCAGCTTTGAATCCATCTGGGAATCCAACTCAACCAAAACATGAGAACCCCATCACACCATGGCTATCCGGAAATGACAAGGCTAGGCTGAAAACATTGTCACACCTGGAAAAACCCATGCCATGATAGCTAAAAACCACATGCAATACCATTAATGCCAAATCTAGCAAGGAAATCACACATGCAAATCGATATTTGCAAAGAATCGTGTTGTAGTTGCTCGATCCTGCTTTTCGTTGGTTGCTCCTTCCTTCCTCTTGCCTTATTTTCCTTTCTTGATCCAGTGCCAAAGTGCTCCAAGAAAACTCTTTGTCCAATAGTGAGAAAGAGAAAGAGAGAGAGAGAGAATAATGAGATAGCTCTAAAACTGATTTGACAAAAGGTTTGAGCCAAAATCTTGAACAAAAGCTTGCCAACTGATCCTTAGAAGCCTTTTTATCAATGAGGCCTCTATTTTCTTCATTGTCCATTATTTTCCTTCAATTTCCTCCTCACATGCAACATGTGACCTTTCACCTTCCTTTTCTCCTAATTTCCATTATTTTCATAAATAAGTGTCAAATAGTGCCTCTTGCCTTTCCAAAGCCTTTGCCATTGCCTTTGATAAATTCCTTTAGCCATAATAACCAAAATGAACACGCACTAGAATGTTTTGCCCACCATTCAGCTTGGAATACCTGTCCCTCGACCATGGTCTTATATTTCTTACATGGAATTTTAACTAAGACTGTTACAGAACCTTCCCCCCTTGGGGGAACATTACCCTCAGTGTCCAATGACACATATAACCAGCAAGACCGTTGCAACCGAACATACTAGCCATGGAGCTTTATAACTTAGCTCGTTACAGTATTAACAATGACCAATGTTGAAACATGACAAATGTATTGTTTACTGGAGCTTTATAACACATCTCATTATGGTATTTACAATAATAACCACATATACAGACATACACATTTTATTCACCTAGCAAATAATCATACTTTCTATGGAGCTTTATAAATCCAGCTCGATAAGGTATTTATAATAATACACACATATACACATATGCACATTTGCTCAACCAACAAATAAAAGGATATGATGCTTGCATCAGCAACAAGGGAATCCAGAGGCTTACACCTCCTCCCTCAAAAGTAATGTCAGGATTCACTTCCTTCCCAGGAAGTCCAAAATCCACTGCCAAAGTCAAAGTTGCATCCAATGTTCAACACTACAATATTGCGCCACTTGTCCTCTCAACGAACAATTATCAGCTCATTGTTCAAGGGCGCACTCCCAGTGTGCGTTTGATTCCATTTGACAATGCTAATGACCAAAAAAAATCCATCCCCGACCTTCCCTTCTCTGCTACAGAATCCCTTGGGCAATCCGGTCACCCCTTCTATCCAGTCACTCACCTTCCAAGTTCCCACGCATCCCCTATCCTGGGTGATCCATCCCTTGGCAAGGCTTCCTCGCATCGGAAGATCAAACAACCAAGGCATATACCTACCTCAAAACCATCATACCAGTCATAGCATGCTTATGGAAATCAATGGAAAATATTGGGTGCCAGTGTTCCACAATGTCCCTACTCCTAAAGTGCTTTACGAGCATACTGCTACTTGTTCCAATTTCTTTCACTATCGTTGCTAATTCTTGTAGTCGATTTCAACCACCCAACCGGACATTTATGTGCTTCATATACCAAGCACATAACTTCCATTAGACAAAATAAATTCACATCATACCTCATTGGTAGCTCGCCAATAAGGTGCACTTGCAATCTTGTTTACTTCATGTCACAACAAGTCAAACTAGTATCTTTCATCAAATCATCATGTATAAACATATCAGATCCGGTTAGCTCAAAACACAACCATCATAAATCAAAATCATGTATCACATGTAACCATCATAAACGAGAATCATAGATCACATGTAATCATCATAGACCAGAATCATAATTCACATGCATGATAAAACTAAAATAAAATGTTGATACTTATCCTTTAATCAATTCTTAGCTTCTACCTTTGTCCTTATTTCATACACACTCTGGATCAGTTGCCACACCCGAAAAACACCCAGTGCCTTCTCCTCAACCATGTGCATATACACATAGTGTGCATCACACACATACAACCACACACAACATACAACACCATGCAATACATGCACCTACACCTAGTGTACAACACAACACAATACATACGCCTACATCCGGTGTACACCACCACACAATACATACACCTGCACTTGATGTACAAACACAATACATATGCATACACATAGTACAACACAACGAATACACATGTCATGATACCACAACTACACAATGCACATACATAGTACCATTGTTACAGATCCATTTGGGCACATCACTCCCATCATTTAGATCAGTACCATTAGGGCTCATCAAACCCTAATTCAGTTGCTACATGCCCTAGACAAGTCACCATTTTGAATGCCTCCTTCCCTGAGAGTTTCTTGGCTTGAATCCCTCTAGAAAAGCCTCCTTGAGGGACCAGCATAGCCTTGGACAGGGGTAAGTCTGCTTCAGTGCAGGTAGGCCCATGTTAGGGTGCTCTGCAGAGCACCTATGCCCACTTTGACTTGCGCTAGGCAAGATTGAATGAAATTCACATAGGGTTCTAGGAATATTCTTATCTTTTGGAGCCATCTAGAAGATTCCCACACTTATCATCTCCTATGAGCTCGAAATTGGATAAGGAATGAGTTAAGTAACCTCCTATCCTCTCATCCCTTCCTCCATGGAAACTAAATCTAAGTTTGGAAGGCCATTCAATACCCTCATTTATGACCAAAACCTTCTCCATTTGCCTATAAATTGAGCACTCATCTAAGTGATCAGCAGTTGGACTTTGAGAATTTGTAAGGAGATACTGTTGGTGTGAAGATTGAGAGTATAAGCAAGTAGTGTTATGTTGCCAGAGTGTTGTGCTATTGATGTGATGTTGGTTGGAACCCAAGCTGGAAGAGTGACAATGGATCAGACTTCATGGTTGTAATTCTTCCTTCTACTTAATAAAGTTGTTTACACCTTTTTCCATATGCTTATCTTGATATATGATGTTTATATGTGTGAATGTATCTTATTCCATTTACTTATAGTCGATAGATCTCTTTCTTTGATTGGTTCTCTGTCTTTTGTTTATGCTTGCAGGTACTTTTTGAGCGAGTTAAGTTCAATAAGGAGCGACGGGAGTCATACAAAAGAGACAAAAGGAAAGCGAGAGAACAAGTAGGTCCTTTGATTCCCTTGGTCTTATTTATCGTCTATAGAGAAAGGATAAGCACTTTAAATATGTTGTTCTAGGTATAGCTACCTACCTAGGGAATTAGTATTTATCCGTAGATGAAAAATTCCTCATAACAAATTGGCGACTCCGCTAGGGAATTATCATCGTTCTGGGTAGTTTACCTTCATCCTAGTAAACTCTAGTAGACCTTACTTGCTTGCATTGATCTTCTTTCATCCTTTTGAAGTGTTCTTTGGTGAAAATTGTGCTTGTAAGCCCCTAGGATGGCCTCTCTGGCACCAATGCAGGCTTGGTCTAGAGACAGAGTGCTGCAGAGCACCCTTGGCTTGAGGATAGTGCACTGTCTCCCATTCAAGGCTGCACTGATCCTCCTTAGGACAAAAATCCATCCTTTAAGTTGATTTTTTGCCAATTTCCTTCTATTTCTGCTTATTGAAAGGTCAATGATGCTTGTGCCTCTGAAATCAATTTGTGTTTCCTTTGCTAACCCTACTTTGTCTTTGATTGTTTAGTGTTTCTTAAATCATTTCTTTATCACTATCAATTCATTGTCAAAGTTAGTTTATAGTCGATTAATCTTTGTTCAAAAGAAAGTGTCGTAAAAATCTTCTTTTCTTTCAAAATTGAACTGTAGTAAAGTCTTCGTTCTTGCAAAAATATTGATTAATTGTATGTGTGTTAGTTTCCTTTTGTTCATCACAACATTAATGGAATTGAAAAGAAAAACTTGCATTATGCATTAAAAGAGTTTGTGTGTTCTCATAGGAATAGTTTAGGGAAATTGCATTAGATGTGTTCTTTGTTCTTTTATTACAAGAATCTAATTGCTCTATCCCTACTAGCTAAGGTTTCCATTGTCAAAATTGAATTAAAAGGATGCTTATCATATTAGTTGCATTCTAGGAATTGAAAATACATCACATGTTGAACCTTGAAAGGCAAATTCTTAATCAAGATCAACTTAAAATTAACATCAATTAACCTAATAGAGCATTGTCACCTAACGCAAAACATTTAGAGGTTCTAGGCTAGAGACGTGTTGCGGTGTCGTAAAACATACCAATTGTCGCTAACTTGTCTGCGATACATTCCAAGTGTGATGCCTCATTCCACGTACATGAGTATATCATAGCTTGTCCATGTACCTTGAGGTATATAGGGCGGTGTTACAGTACATAAAGTATATGGGAATGCTCTCACTGTGCGGTTTTGCATTAAATAGCGCTAATACGGATTGGGCCTCCACGTACTTTTGAGTATATATGGGAGAACAACACGAGGTTGTTATCCATCCTTAGGTAACTGAGTCAGCCACCTTGTACATTGTGATAAAACGAACACAACATTCAGGGAGATTGCTTGCCAGTACTTCTTGGTTCGCCAAGAGGTATTTTGTAGTTCATAGTTGCTTGGTAAACGTTTTTGCCTAGCTTACCCCTTTTTGTTTATTTATTTTTTTGTAATAAAATCAATCAACAATCGTGGAGTAAAATCAACCCTTACCTTGTCGTTCACGGAGAGAAGCGAGTAAACCGCCTTTATCGCCTGAAGCTACACCTATCCGGTCGAAGCGGTCTCATTTGACTGGATCTAGTACTTCACAAGCCTCTATTCTTCATCTAAATTACCAGAAACACATATATCGGTAAGTATTGTGACCCTAGTTACTCCTACGATTACTGGTACATCTGTTACTGAAGTGGAACCCCCAGAATTACCTTAGGAAACTAGAACTGAATCTAGTGAAACGGTAACCCAAGTTGTTCAACATCAACTTGATTCTCAATCCGAAGTTGTTCAATAAGAAATTACTTCTAAACCTGAATTTGTTCAACCAGAAGTGGATCATGAACCCATCATTGTTCAATCAGAAGTTACTTTTCAACAAGAAATTGTTCACGAAGCCTAACCTAAACTCGTTATTTTACCAGAACATTTGGATCTTGAGGTTGAGCAATCAGAAGTTGTCACCTTACTAGAAGAAGATCGATCAGTACATCCTCAGACATCCGTAACTGTCGAGACTTCCTCTTTACCTCAACGACAAATACCAGAAATCTATTAGGGACTAGACGGTGAAATTCTTCCACTTGGTTTGGTTTCGATAGAAGAGGAACCAGAGGTAGAATCACCCAGAACTCCATTCCATTTTGGAACTGGACTTTATATGTATCCTCATACTCCTCATTTCGCTGCTCCTTTTGATCTGATTACTTTTAGACACCCATTGATTCGTTAGGAAAATTATTTGGACATTTGACTATGGCAGAGCCAACATCCCAGATCGTACCATCTGTTACGGCTACGACATAATCTTCTGTCACAACCTCTTTGATATTTACTACGACACCTGAGTCACACTTGTATGGTGTTCCGTCCGTCCCATCAGGTTACCAATCTTTATCTGTAACCAACTCAGGTGTTGCTTCTAGCCCTTGGTGTTCACCAATGTCCTCTACTGGAATTTTATCTGGTTCTTCATTAATGGATAACGAACAACTGGACCCATCAAGTTCATATCAAGCTGATTCATCTAGTTACCGTCCTATGTATCTGCTTTACACTAGACTACCCCCATATGGAGAACAATATGCACATTCTCCTTATCCTCCATTTTTTGGGGGGCAACCATATGTCTGTATGCCGTTATCTTTAGGTCAACCTAGAATGACTGTCTGTCAATGGTAGGCAACCATGCATGTTCAACCTAGGCTTGTGTACCCATCACAACCTTTGAAATCTATCTCATCCATACCTACAACACCTGCTGTTACAACTATACCACAGTCACAAGCTCAGATTTTTGTATCTCAACCTGTGCAAGCTGGCCCTTCAAGCTCAGACCCCCAAGATTCAGGTATACAGATCTAGCCTTCTTAGTCAGTTTTACAACAACCACTTGTGTCTCGATCCAACAACTTCAGGCTAGTTTACCTTTTACTAGAATGACTCAGACTTACGCTGGTTTAGTGTATTCACAACCTGCTCAACCTTACATTGGTGGGCAACAACAATTGTTGTACCAACAACAATAATTGCTTCAACATCCTTGGCAACCCCAATATCAATAGCAACAATTCCAGCAATACCAACCTCAACATGGACTTGGTCAACAATCTTATGTTGGGTTTGCTCAGCAAAAAGTTTATCCAGGTCCTGATCAGCAAGCCTATGTTGGGATTGGACAACAGCAAATGTATCTCGGTGCTCAACAACAACCTTATGCCAGATTTTCTCAACAAACATACCCTTATCAAGGTTACCAACAACAAATGCCTTATGCTGGTATGCAAAGGCCTATTGCCCTGGAAATCCCATCTTACCTTGGATATCCTCAACCTGACCTTAATACAGAGTTGCCTTTCGTTGCAACACTTGAATACCAGATTTAAACCAGCTCACCAATGACCCAATTCATTATGCACCTTGGTGGCTGGTGTTTCCTCATAAGTTACCTTTTGATATTCTGAAATTCAGTGGAAACCCTAGAGAAGACCCGTCCAACCATGTCATGACTTTTCATTTATGGTGTTCATCAAACTCCTTGAATGATGATTCTGTTAGAGTACATCTTTTTCAAAGAACGCTTACCAATCCGGCTACGAAGTGGTACATTAAGTTACCACGAGCTTCTTTTAATAACTTCACTGCCTTAGCTACCATGTTTATAACTCACTTCCAGTTACCCATACGATGTGAGACAATAACGGAACTAATAACGAACTTTAAACAGAATAATGCTACTCATATCTCTGATCATATTCATGAGTGGGGTTGTCATCATCAAATGGTTAAAACATATGTTCCCGATCAGCTTTTGGCTGAGTGGTTTATAAAATCCTTGCTGCCATCTATCACTGAGGATGTGGCGAAAGGTGGATTTGTCACTGAAGAGCAAGTAATTGCTCGTGCTCAATATTTGGACTTGATTTATACACAGTCTAGCACGCTCTACGACAAGATCCCGAATGCACTCGACCAGATTTCACTATTCCTCCTCCACCATCGAGTAAGGACTCTCATGCCGGTGACGGTGTGATTGGTTCTTCAAGCACACAAACGACAAGTAGACCATCTGGTCAAACACTTGCCATTTCCAATCAAATTACAAATGCACCTGATAACACTTTTACTTCTGAAATCAATGTCGTGTCATCTGACAAGGGCAAGAATGAAAAGCAACCAGGAAGTAAGAAGAAGGGGAAAAACAAGAAGAAACAAAATAATTCCCCTCCAGAGGAATCATCTGATTCCTCTTCTTCGGCTAGGAAACCTCGTTACCTATGTTTGATCTATAACGATGAGCATTTTACGCGAGATTGTCCTCACCGCTTCGGTCTCAAAGCTTCTGAAGACTTCTAATACATCCGCGGTATTGACTAATCCTTTTCTAAAGCCGAAGACAAATATGGTTGCTACAGACCATGCTTCCACTTCCCAAGTGCTTATGCTATTTGCCTTTAAGTCTAAAATTGAAGTTTTGGTGTCAACACAAAGTAAATATTATGGAAATCAATCGTTGTCATCGAATAATCAAGCTGATCAACCTAACCCTTTGACTTCAACTATGAATGATCTTATTCCACCACCTATTGTGCCAGAGTTAACAATAATACTGCCCAAGGGAGTTGTACATAAATCGACATTCAACCCTTGAGCTCGAGTTGCACAGAATTATAACATAGTAAAAGATTTCGCTTAGTCACCTTCTATTATGTCAACACTCAAGGTACTTCAAAACTGTCCCTCCCAAAAGTAGGTTTTGTTGTCAATGATTGGTGGAATTGATCCAACAGATTCCAATCTTGTGGTTTTCAACCATGTGGCTTATACACCATAGTTACTAGCGTAATTAGCATTCTTGATTCAAGTAAATTCCTTGAATAAACTTGTTCATCGAATCATTATTGACGAGGGGGGATCTACTTGTTTTATGTCTATGAATTGCTAGAAAACACTTGGCTCACTGCCTTTGTCATGTTCACCAACAATGTTAAAGTTTTTTGATGGACATACATATACGCCTTGTGGAAAATTGAGTAATTTGCAAATCAAACTAGGAGGCAAATCAGTAACTGTTGAAGTTGAGGTTGTTGACGGACCCCTTGACTATAACATTTTACTAAGAAGACCGTGGGTTTATGCTATGGCTGCTGTGGTTTCAATGTACTTTCGTATGATTGCATTCCCTCATAAAGGTGGAATCACAGTTATCGACCAACTTGCCTTCTTTGCCTCTAGTTCAAAAACTACTGGAAGCATTTCATTGGTACACGGACCTCCGCTATCTCTTCAAAACATTGGTGTAGGTCTCTTTAAATATCCTTCCCTAATGGGTACTTTTTCACTACCACCACCATCAAATTTGGTGGAAGTGGCAAAATTTGAGACTTGCAACATGATATCTTCCACTTCATCTGACTTAAGGAAGATTACCAATAGTTTTGAAGTTGATAGTAGTAATGAAATCATGTCGCTAAGCCCTATTGAGCTAGCATAGCAATCAATCTTTTTGGCTTGCGCAGTGAATCCAAATCCACTTTTGTCAATTGTATGGGTAGATCATTCATTAGAATATGGTACTTCCTCCGATCCTTTTTCACATATAGTTTCTATTGATGAAGGAATCATCCAATCAATGATGATGGAAGAAGAACCATGGGAAGATTATCATAATCGTTCCCATCTTCCAGATCACATAGAATATTATTCAAATGAACTTAATCACCCTTCAGTTGTCGATTTTCTTTCAAATTCTATTTTCATAGATACAGTAGATTCCAAGCGAAACCTGTCAAATATCGAAGAAACTATTTCTATCAATATTTCGACCAATCCTAACATTGTAGAAAACATTCATGTTGGCAAATATTTTTCTCCATTAGAACTTTATATTTACCATGCTCTCTTTTGTGAATCTCGAGATATATTTTCATGGTCATACGAGGAGATGCCAAGAATTGACTCTAGTATAGTTGAACATGAAATCAAAATGTATCCTGATGTCAAACTAGTGCGACAACACCTCTGTCCTATTCATCCAAAGAAGGTTGTTGCTATTAAAATAGAAGTTGAAAAACTTTTGCATGCTAATTTCATTTACCTTGTTCCTCTTACTGATTGGGTTTCCAATATTGTTCTTGTCATGAAGAAACAAGGGAAAATACGAGTTTGCATCGATTATAGGGATGTTAATCAAGCTTGTCCAAAAGATAATTATCCTACTCCCTTTATCGACCAGATTATTGATGGATGTGTCGGATGAGAAATATTCTCATTTATAGATGATTTTTCTGGCTATAATCAGATCAATATCTGCCTAGAGGACTAATCTAAAACAACTTTTATTTGTCCATGGGGTACATTCGCTTATAGGAAACTCCTGTTTGGTTTGAAGAACACAGGGGAAACATTTCAGAGGGTGATGAATTATGCCTTCCATGACATCAAGCATATTGTTCAACCATACCTTGATGATTTACCTGCTCATTCACGAAAGCGAAATGATCACCTGCAACATTTGAGAGCTATAGTTTTGCGGTGTCGACACTACAAAATACGACTCAATCCACACAAATGTGTGTTTTGTGTTGGTTCCGATCGTTTTCTTGGATTCGTAGTGTCTAGGGAGGGAATTTGACTCAATCCACTTAAGGTTCAGGCAATCCCTAATTTTCCTCCACCTTCCAATCTACTATAGTTACAGAGACTCCAAGGGAAGGCTAACTTTCTGAGGATGTTCATTCCCAAATATGTTAAAATGGCTAAAGGATTTACTCGTTTATTGAAAAATGAGATACCCTTCCATTGGGACTAGGTTGTGCAAGCTTCCTTTGATGATCTTAAAGATACGTTGATTAGAGCCTCATTAATGTATTCCTTGAATTATCAAAATGACTACTTCCTGTATCACGCTGCTGTAGATACAACCATTGGAATGGTTTTAGTTCAAGAAGAAGATGGGATTGAACATCCGATATATTATTTGAGCTGCAATCTCAATGATACAGAAAAGTACTCTTATGTCGAAAAGTTGGCTTTGGTTGCTGTTCAAGTTGTACAGAGATTTTTGCCACTACATCCTGCTCTGAAAGACCACTGTCATTTCGGATTGCAACCCTATGACATATATTTTGTCACACGTTAATTGTTGGGGTGCAAATACTCAAAATGGATCGTCATTTTGCAAGAGTTTGATTTGGAGTTCGTCAAATCCAAATCAAAGAAATTTATAATCTTTCCCAAGATTCTTTGCGACCTTCCCTCGAGTACCATTGATTCAAAATTAGAACCATCAATTCTGGATAAGTCTTTGTTTCTGATTTCGTCATCTAACGTGTGGTATGGAGATATGCTAATTTATCTCCAGGCCCAAACTTTCTGGCCTGATACCTCTCGTTCGCAACAACGACATATCCGATACCAAGCCAAAAATTATCTGATCGTTGGCGACACTCTTTATTGTTGTGGTATCTATACAATTTTACAAAGGTGCCTCACTCATGAGGAAGCCGAGAAAGCTTTGAATGATTTCCATTTAGGTGTTTGTGATGGACACTTATCTGGTTACGCTATCGCGCAAAGAATTCTCCATGTTGGTTACTTCTGGCCTTCCATATTCAAAGATTGAATAATTGTTGTTAGAAGCTGTCACGCATGCCAGATATATGACCGTCAGTAAGCTAGAATTACCACCTGCACCATTGCATCCTGTCATCGTTGTTGGCCCATTCGCCAAATGCGGCATTAACTTCATGACATGTAACCCCACCTCGGCCGGGGGGCATGGGTACATTATAGTCGCCGTTGACTATTTCACAAAATGGGTCGAGGCGATGCCAACATTAAAAAACAGTGGCGAGATGGCTGCTCTTTTCTTTTTCAATCACGTGGTTGCCCGGTTTGGTGTACCACAGGCTATAGTTACATATCATGGGTCGCATTTTCACAATCACATGATGGTTGAGTTAACTGCTAAGTTAGGACTTTCACATGATAGTTCTACTCCTTATTATCCGTAAGCGAATGGACAAGTTGAGGCCATCAACAAAGTCTTGAAGCGAATGCTTCAAAGAATGATAGGGGTTCATAAACGAAACTGGCATTTAATCCTGCACTCTGCTTTGTGGGCATATCAAACCTTGATGAGAAATGCAATTGGATTCACACCCTTTCAATTGGTGTATGGTATGGAGGCAATCTTGCCGATACAATGCGGAATTTCATCTCTCAAACTCGTGATTGACCTATTACCCAACACTTCTGAAGAAGAAGTGCGTTTCTTAGAACTTATCCATCTGGATGAAACCCATTGTGAAGCCGCATTGGCTAACAAAGCGCATAAGAAACAAATCAAAGTGCAATATGACAGAAATGTCAAGCCTCGTGTTTTCTCAGAAAGAGACTTGGTCTTGCTTTACGATCAGGAAGATGATAAACTAGAAGCAGGAAAATTTGAACCGCTTTGGATGGGTCCTTATATTGTCAAGCATGTTTTGGCAAAAGGTGCCTACAAGTTGGTGGATTATGATGGAATTCCATTGCCACAGCCTCGAAATGGGTTATATCTTAAACATTACTATGCTTAATTGAGTGTAGTAAAAATCACTATATATATGCTTTAATTGCATGTGTGTGTCTCAATGTGTCTTTTAGAGTTTTTATGTAGTTAAGTAATCTACTTTGCATTTGTTGCAGATGTCGGAACCTTTGGAACCATTTGTTGGTTACATCGATGGTGCTAGTCATAGTACGTAGAACCTATCTTCTGCAGCATGGGCCATTTTCGCTCCAAGTGGCGAGTTGGTGAGTTTTCAAGGGATTTGTATCGGTCGATCGACGAACAATATCGTTGAGTACATTGCATTGATCAAACTTCTCTCCGATGCCATTTCGCTTGGCATTCACCGAATCATTGTTAGGCAGGACTCACAACCCGTCATATTGCAACTAACAAACGTTTATACCGTCTGAAACCCAACAATTCTTCGTATGTTCCTTAGAGTACATATTTTGGAAAAACATTTTGAGTACATTCAATATCAACATATTTCTAGAAACTTTAACACTTTAACCGACTCATTAGCAAACGATGTGTTGAATAGACATTTGTGACACATGTAAAAGAAAATTTTCAATTCACATCATTAGTTGAATAGGATTGCACATAACCATATATATAAAAACTATGAAAGTTAAAAATAGATAGATGTTTTAAAAGATTTTACAAAATTTATGTCCAAGAAATGTTTGGTCATCTAACCTAAAAGCTCAAAATGCATGCAAAAACATCCTAAGTAGACCTAGTGATGCTCATGATAACAGGTCACAGCCTGAGCTATCATGTGCAAGATCCGCATCCAACGGCTTGGAACACCAATAGTATGGTGTTGCAGCCTCATAGGTAACTCCTCGATTTGGACATCTGGAATACCAAGGGTCAATCCCTCCACATGATCCTGCAACTCTGCCAATCTCTCGGCCAAATCCAAAACCTGGAGAACTGCTCTCCCAATGTTTCTCCGTGCTGGCCCACTTGCCTCCTGTTGGTGCCTCATAGGTTGAACAATACCCACATCTGCATGCATGAGAATGATTTTAGTTTAGTCTTGGAACACCAAAACACAAAAACATGTAGAAACTTAAAAATAAAAAAAACATTTTGGTAAAAAACAATTTACTTATAGCACCCCATTGAGCACCCACTGATAGACTCAACTCTGGAACTCCAAGAAAATCCATCCCTGAGTATGGATGCTCCTCGATGACAACGTGTTGTCGATCGAGCCAACTGAAGAATGTAGTGGAAAATGTAACCGATGACTAACCAACATGTCTAGACATCAGTTCGACCCACCGTTGCAACTGTGGAGCTGTAGGACCAGCTACACCAAGTGTTACATGTTGGGGTTGCATTAATGGAATTATTTCTAAGGTAAAAGGAATTAAGAGGGATCCATAGCTAAAGTTATCGGTCTTACCTCTCTTTACCTTTGTTAGTTGCTCTTTCAGTGAAGAAAGTACTACCTCACACCAATTGAATAAAGTTGGCTCAAGACACTCAAGAGCATATTGCACATATGATCTGTTCGCTAGATGAAGTGTCACACTGCCTGCCAACTTTGTGATGGTGAAAAGGATTGTTCTCAAAGGAAAATCATGGATATCTTTGATGATTATCTTTTCGTCCTTGCTAGGCTATGTACCTAGCCGACGGAATTGTCGAACATAGTCCCTCACTATCTCCCCTCCACATGAAGAACCTGAAAGAGATATGGGGGCACCACGTCTCGACAACCTTGTAAGAAAGTAAACATCATTGATCACAATAGGGACAACTTTGTCTCTTATGTGAAAAGCTTGATCTATCTGATCCCATGCATGAACTAGGAATTGCAATAGTTCTGATTGTTGCCTCATTCTGGACAACCTGAAGTATTTGAGTAACCCACAGTTTCTGAGGGCCTCAACTGTACCCGGATCATTTAGGGCAACCATGTCTTGTTCTTCATGCTCTCTTTCTCGCCAATAATAGGCATTTTGATATGACGAAATGCTGAAATCAAACCATAAGCTTAGTTAGGATCCTTTTCATGCAAAAAACTGGAGAAATTTTGGGTCTATTTGGTGAAATGTTTGTGAAACTCGCTCAGCACAGCCCAGGCAAGGAGACACTACGTTGTAGTGCAGAATACCTTCTGTCTAGGTGCTCCCCAGTGCAGTTTTCAACATGCAAGCCTGCGTTGATCCCAGGGCGAAAAATTCAAACCCTAAGGGCCCTAAAAACCCTAAAAATTTTGCATGACACAGTAAAAGAATGACATGAAAAGAAAGAGGAGGGGTAGATCTCCTACTTGGTCCAGACGACATGAGAAATGATCCACAGAATCTCTCGCAATCAGCTGATGAAGATTGAGGTCGGGTCAGAGCACAAACTGAATGGTAAATACCAATGGTGAAAATAACATGGTAAATTCTTGTTTTTATGATTTTTTCATGAGCATCAAATGAGTAAACTTTAGTATTTACCTATTTTTACCAACGAAACAGGTATGTTTAATTTGTTTAGTGTTGCTTTGAACAGATTTATAGTTGACTTATAGAAATTGACGTGCACGATATTGAATTTTACTTTGACCACATAACATACTTTTATCTGTTTTTCGAGCACTGTTAAATATCGAAAAAGGAACCCCCTTGGAGTCTTCTTTAAGCTCTTTTCAGACTCTCGAAATATGAAAAGATTGTCAAGCTCTTGTCCTTTTCAACTCGTTAACGGATTGGAAATGACATCTACTCAGTATAAGCTTAACCCTTTTTTGGGCTGAGATAGATTATTTACGAAAAAGGAATATGTTAATCGAACATGGTCAATAGGTTCTCCCTTGTAGTGTTTTATACTTTTTCGGGCTTGAGAGACAAATCTACAAAAAGAACTTGTGGAGTTTTCTTTTTTTCCCTTTTCAAACTCTCTAAACATGAAAGGATCAAGTTATCATCGTCGTTAGACTCTTTAAAACATCAAATAGCGTCAAACATGTCCATCATGACAAGACCAAGTTTCACCTTCGCTAGACTCGTTAAAACATCACATAGCGATGGATTCACCAGAAGGGTGGAATTATACAACAATCATATGTTATCCTCCTCAAGCTTGATAAAATCAAAGAGGTATTGGTCAAAAATGATTGGGGAAAATGGGAAAAGGGGTAAACCACTTTATGGTAGCAGGTCGCTATTGAACATGACACTTTCACTTCATCGTTGTGGGTTGGGTTATCTGCTTGATGGTCATCATACCCTGGTCTATCATACCATCCATTACTTTTGTTTTGGGTCAATGTTGCCAATCCATTCAGTGTCGCCAACATGTTTAAGAGAAGTCACTCAGTTTAAAATTCATCCTTTACAATACCCATAAACCTTCATTTTCTTGACTGCCATTCCTGAACCTTGTTTCGTCAGTCAAATTCTGTCTCCAAAATCATTACACTCATTTTGTGTCGTTGATGTGGGATACATCAAGGCCCTCCTGCGATGAGTCGTTTCTTGTCAACATCAGCACATTATCCAAGAAGTTGACTTAGAAACACCCTTCCAGTACCTTGAAGCTTGCATATATCAATGGCAGGTTTCTCGCTTTCGGTGATAGGTTGACATCACTAGCCTTCGACCGAAAGACTTTGTATGGTTTTCGACATCAAAAACATCCATTCACACCATGTAGAATGTATTGCAGTACCTTGAGGATCATTACCATTATCGGTGATTTCTCTAGCAGCTGTTAACGACTTACATCATTGGCTGGTAATCGGACGATGTCTTCCCATGTTCGACTTGATCACATATTCACATGGTTAGACTCGTTCTTGAGCAAACGATTGAACGAGATAGAAGACTCCGGATCTAGTTTCATCCATCCGCGCTGCAATTTCAAGAAATGTACCATATCATCTGTACAATGGCTTTACATTGATAGTCATCCTATCATGGGTCTATGTCTATAGACGACTGTCTATGTACTTGTAATGAAATTCTATATGATGAGCATGGGTATGTCTTCCCTCAGCGATTCATGAGAAAAAATCTAAATATCATGATAATATGTATTGTAATTGATGCAGGTCACTAACCACTTCAGAACCTCCTCATCACATCGTAAAGCATATCGCTCGACATCATTATTTTCGACTTCATGCTTTAGGGGGCAGTTGTTACAGATCCATTTGGGCACATCACTCCCATCATTCATATCAATACCATTAGGGCTCATCAAACCCTAATTCAGCTGTTACATGCCCTAGACAAGTCACCATTTTGAATACATCCTTACCTGAGAGTTTCTTGGCCTGAATCCCTCCAGAAAAGCCTCCTTGAGGGACTAGCACATACTTGGACAGGGGTAAGTGCACTTCAGTGCAGGTAGGCCCATGTCAGGGTGCTCTACAAAGCACCTAGGCCCACTTTGACCTACGTTGGGCGAAATTGAGTGAAATTCACATAGGGTTCTAGGAATATTCTTATCTTGTGGAGCCATCTAGAAGATTCCCACACTTATCATCTCCTATGAGCTCGAAATTGGATAGGGAATGAGTTAAGTAAACTCCTATCCTCTCATCCCTTCCTCCATGGAAACTAACTCTAAGTTTGGAAGGCCATTCAATACGCTCATTTATGACCAAAGGAGCGATGGGAGTCATACAAAGGAGACAAAAGGAAAGCGAAAGAACAAGTAGGTCCTTTGATTCCCTTTGTCTTATTTATCGTCTATAGAGAAAGGATAAGTGCTTTAAATAATTTGTTCTAGGTATAGCTACCTACCTAGGGAATTAGCATTTATCCGTAGATGCAAAATTCCTCATAACAACTGCATGCCCACAACACAACATATATGACATGTACACAATACCACATGTACACGAGTACCATATATACAACATGTACACAATACAACTAGTACACCAGTCCACCTGCACAATATGTGCACAACATCACATGTACACGACACCACCTGCATAATGTGTACATAACGCCATATGTGCACCACACCACCTATACAATGTGTACACAATACCACATGTACAACATGTACACAGCACCACATGCATGACATGTACACGACACCACATGTACACAACGCCACATGCACACAATACCACCTGCACACAACACCACATGCACACAACACCACATGTACAGTCATATGCACAACACCATATGTACATAGTTCCATATGTATAACAAGCACACAACACCATATGTACATAGTATTGCATATACAACATGTACACATCATCATATGTACATATCACCACATATCCAACATGCACACAACATCATATGCACACAACATCGCATATCCAACATGTACATAACACCATCTATACCTAGCACTACATATGTAATATACACACAACACCATATATGCAACATGCATACAACATCGTATGTACACAATACTACATATACAACATTACACATCACCATAGGTACAATCATTGAATATACAACATGCACAACATATACACAACAATAGCACTGCACATCCAAAACCATAATGCCTCTACTAAGCAACCTTGCTTCCAGTGTCTCTCTATCATCCATGCTTATCCTAGCATGTCGTGGATCATGTTGTTTTCATTCCACTGATTTATCTCTCAGCATAACATGTCCATAACATAGACATAATATAATCACATAATATCAACCCATAACCACATGGTATTGACCTCATAGATTTGTCAAGACTACTCTTCCCACTTGATTCCTCATAAACCAAGAACCTCTTCATGTCATTCACCTTCGTAAGCAATCATTCCTCCACAAGAATGATTCCTAATGACCCTGTTAGCCATCAACATACCTACATACATATATATACATATAAATATTAGCATTAAACAATCATGATCATGTAATACAACGACATAAATACATACATATATACATATAAACATTAGCATAAAAACAATCATGATCCATGATGACCCTGTCAGACATGACATACATACATACATACATGTACACATATATAGACATCAACGTAATCATGATCACAACATAATTATTAGATATCATAAAGCCAAGGTTAAGAGAACTCCCTTTATTTGTTCATAGCATACACAACATTGAGAACAGTGATTCCCAACATAGCCAAGGCATTTGACACCTCAAGTCCATTTACTTTACATTTCTTATTACCTTTCTCATGATTGTTCTGCCATCGTTCATTTATCCCAATGGACCTAACCAACTCAACTGACTGTCATAGGCTTGCCTTCAACTACCCTTATACATGCACTAAGCTTCATTCATGCCTTATGTCACTTGTTGGGTACCACACAACTCTCCCTGAACTCCATTAACTTTCCTCTTTCCCAAACCAATTCCCAAGACTCAAAACATAAAAGGAAATACCAAGAAGCAAGCAAGAGAAAACCATCAAAACCAATAGCAATACGACACCACAAACAAAGTGTTATGGCCATGCACTAGACGTAAACAAAGCTGTAATCAAGTACAAAAAATCAGAAAAGACCACAAGCACAAGACTAGCAACAAACACCATGAATCAATCCCCATGGTTCCCAAAGCCTCAAAGGGAAAGCCCAAACTGAGCCTTCTTCACAACTTCATGGCAACCTCTTTTTCCATGCAACTTCCTACATCACACTACCATAAACACATAATTTTCAGTGTATAAATAAATATAACAATATACCAATTAGCTTACCTTGTTATGTCAAGCACATTGCCTTGTAGCTAAACACATTTGTGCCACATCTCAAGGGACTCCAATTCCCTTGACAGATCTAGCTACAACTAGACACCCGTTGTTATACCTATCAAATACATGTCCATGAATATAGCATGTATCCACATAAATTCAGACAAATTAGGGTTAAGAAGGCTCCCTATATGCAAATCACTCATTCGTTTGGAATTGCGGTTTCCAATCATAGCCAAAGGAATTCTCACCCAACTCCTTTATTTTACATATACCTTGCTGCAACTGAGTCTTACTATGTACTGTCACATCACCCAATGGATAGTTATATAAACAAATCAACTATTACCTTGCCATGCTAATACCAAGCATGTTTCCTACAACGGCTCATACATGTCGACCACATGTTCCAAGGATCAAGGCAACATATCTACTAACTTGAAATCAACCTTTGCCAAGATTAACAATTATGTCATAATCCATAGTCAACTCATAGTCATTAGACATAATGCTACAACTATCACTTATTACTCTCAAGTACATGTCAACTATCTCAACACATATGTGTTAGTACAATCATCTTAAAACAAGATAATTTCTTGATGCAATTTTACAGACACATACTCATATCATGCAATTAATAAAACAGTTAAACAAACTATAAACATACCATGTTAGTTATATAAACAAATCAACTATTACCTTGCCATGCTAATACCAAGCATGTTTCCTACAACGGCTCATACATGTCGACCACATGTTCCAAGGATCAAGGCAACATATCTACTAACTTGAAATCAACCTTTGCCAAGATTAACAATTATGTCATAATCCATAGTCAACTCATAGTCATTAGACATAATGCTACAACTATCACTTATTACTCTCAAGTACATGTCAACTATCTCAACACATATGTGTTAGTACAATCATCTTAAAACAAGATAATTTCTTGATGCAATTTTACAGACACATACTCATATCATGCAATTAATAAAACAGTTAAACAAACTATAAACATACCATGTTAGATAAATCAACTAGACAACATAATAGACACGAAACACTCAAACATCAAATAGACGACATAATCAAACAGTCAAGCACCAAATATACAACATAAGCAAACTCATACCTTAATGTATCTCATGGGAGGCTATCTTGTCTGCACAATCAAGCTAGATTAGCATGATATAACTTCACAACATATCAATTCAACCATAAATAAGGTCATGATATCCATGACAATAACTAGCTAACATGTTCACATCATAAACTCATAAGCAATTTGCATTCATGCATAACAATCATATACGCACCATCAGTCTAGATTAGTATGACATAATGTCATAATATATTAAATCATACTTGAATGTCATAACCATGATCATCTGTATGATGATCTTCTCTTACCCCAAAGTCTAGTGTTGCAATCTCACTATGATGATCTGCATCTCTTGCTTGATCTCAACCAACACATCAGCATCATAACATACCAATAGCATCATGATGACCTAATTGCATACAATGACCTAATGCACAACAACCTTCACCATGGAAATGCATGCATAACAACAGATATACACTGACAATTGCATATACAACCATACACTCATGATGACACATTCCATAACAACACCATCAACCTTCACATGGTGACATCACTACAACAATGATCAACACCATGCAAATGCAACAAGCACATGGACTACAAGTATAAAGAACACATCCAACTGACATGAATGCATGACCAACACACCGCCATCCAGTTCAAGGGGTGAACCATGCTCTGCTATCACTATGTGGTATCAGATATGACCCAAAGAGAGCACAACCTACTCTGATACCACTCTAAAACACCCTAATCCCGCATCTACCCAAGTAACCAGCCAACCAGGGTAAATATGTGACGAGAGGCCTATGATGGGATTCAACCTCATAAGTCACCTTAAGGAAGAGGAATCGATGGAAACACACCAAGCAGACCTTCCACATCAGCAACAAAACTCCCAGGAGCCATCCCAACCACTCAGATAGCCATCCCCTGAGGCCAATTGAGGTTTTAGTGCATCAAACCCCTGGATGCTCCCTCGATATGGACCAGGGTGTTGAAAAATGTGTAACAAGAAATGCTAAAATTAGAATGTGCTAAAAATAGTCCTACTAAAAATAGCATGTCTAAAAATAGCAGTTTGGCCAGTGAGGTCATTGGCCACAT
>APFE030874739.1:0-18097 GCA_000404065.3 Pinus taeda
TGCACTGTCTAGATGCTATGCATCGCACCTAGCCTTTGTTCACTTGCAATGAGCAATATTCATCGAATTTTTTAAATGAATCCATTGGATTCCTCATCCAATGGATCCTTCTAGAAGTTTCCAGATGGATTGGAGCTTGCTTTTAGATGAGGAAGAGGGTGAATGAACCTTAATCCATTATCCCTTCCTCCATGGAACCACTTCCCAATTATGGAAAAGCATTCATGAGGGCCATTAATGGCTTAACATCCTCCATTCAGCTATAAATGGACCAAGCTTTCAAAGGCTTGGGGAGGTTGGAACTTCTTGAGCTAAGGAAATGTTGTTTGAATGAGATTAGTAGAGAGAGTAATGTTATCATGTCAAATTGTTGCTTCATGAGAAGAGAAGTGTTTGAATCTGGAAGGATGACACTGAATCGAACATGCATCTACATGGGTTGTAATATTTCCTTCTATCAATAAATAATTCTAAGCTTTTTCCATTCATGTGTTTATATGATGTATATCATATTCTTGATTCAATTATATTTTTAATTAACAGATCATCATTATTGTATGCTTTGATGGGTTTCTGTCTCGGCTTGTGTGCAGGTACTTTCCAAGTGAGTTAAGTACAGAAGGAGTGGCGAAATCGGTCAAAGGAGAGAGGGATCGAGCGAATTTACAGGTTGGTACCTTTGTTCTTCTTTCTCTTATCTGTTAACTATAGGAAAAGTGACGAATTACTTTGTCTAATGTTTCTAGACTAACTACTAGGTCTAGAGGGTTAGGCGTTTGAAGAACACTAAATTTTCCCATAAAAAAATGGTGACTCCACTGGGGCTGATATCCTATCACTTTTAGTAGCTTATCACCTCCTTAGACACCTTGGACATACTTTATTGTTGTAATTCAACCTTTTGCATTAAATTTTGGTCAAAATTTGAGGTTAGATGACTCTTGAGTGGCCTCAAAGGAATCAGTGCAGGCTAGCCTTAGAGACAGTGCTATGCATCCCACTTAGGCCTTCCTTGACCAAAGCTTATTAACAAAAGAATATTTTAATCAGTGCAGTTTTTCCCTCTTTGGCCTGCAATGATCAATGCAGACTAGACCTCTTTGACATGCACTGATCAGTTTTCAATTCATTGAAATCAAGGAGTTTTTAGTGAGAGAGAATGCTATGCAGTGCAGTTAGCCCCTCTTTGACATGCGTTGATCAACCTTAGGTTAAATTCCCACCTTTGGATTGAATTTTTGCCAAAATTCTTCTGATTGCTTGCTTGCTAAATATCAATGATGTCTTATCTCTGAAAACAGTCTTTTCATCTCCTTAGCCACCCAACCCTACTTTGATTGGATTGATTAATGTTTCTTTGATGTTTTCTTTGTCATTATCAGTCTATAGTCAAAGTAAGTTTTTGATCGATATTTTTGTCGATAGAAAAGTGTCGTAAATTTATCATTTTCTTCGAATAATGAAGTGTCATATAGTCTTCCTTCATAAATAATCGACTGATTTATTTGTGCATTTGACTTGTATTTTTATTTAAAGTGTCAAAAATCTTCATTTGTTTAAAATCAAAAGTGTCATACAGTCTTCCTTTCCCTTTAAAAGAAATTGTCACAAATCGTCATTTTTTACGAAAAAAGTTATGAATCGTTTGTGCATTAGTTTTTATTATTGCATCATTCACATTAAGAGAAACTAAAAAGAAAAGTGTGCATTATGCATATTAAAGTTTGTGAATGCTTGAAAGGAATGGTTTAGGGAATTGCATCTAGTTTGTGCTCTTTGTTGCTTGGTCTAAAAAGTACATGTATGCTCTATCCCTCATAGCTAGCATTTTCATTGTTGAAAACAAATGGAAAGAATGCATTTCATTCTAGTTGCATTCTTAGGAATTTCGGAAAACATCTTGTGGTGAACGCTCAAAGGAAAATTTTAAGCAAGATCAACCTAAAATTTACATCAGTTATCCTAATAACGCATTGGAACTTAACGCAAACATCTAGAGGTGTCTAGGCTAAAGACGTGTTCCGGCGTCTTTAAACCTAGTGGTTGTCGTTTTCACTGAGGTTGGGTGATTCCTCCTCCCTGATTCGATAAGTACTAGTACAGACTTGTGCTCCTTATACCATCAAGTATGTAGTGGGAGACTCCAATAGGTTGAAATCATTTATCCCTAGGAAGTCGAGTTTGTTGCCTTACTGATCGCAGTGCAATGAACACAGCATTCGGGAAGATTGACTATCATACGGTAAATCCTTGGTAATTTCTCTTTCATTCACCACCAAGGTGTATATTTCAATTTTTTGATTAGTTTGGTAAACCCTCTTGCTTAGTATCTCTAGAGTAGTCACTTTTGTTCCTTTTCGATTCCTTGAAAGAAAAGGTTCATCTGAGCACTTTTCCTTTCAAGCTCATTAAACACCGAAAGCGACTGGAGTCATCTTTTGTTTTTTCTCGACTCTTTAAAAATGAAAAAGCAAAGTTGTGTTCTAGTGTCGTAAAAATTAATTAACCACGGATAAAATCCTCCACGCTCTCTCCTTAGTTGATCTTAGGTTGAAACATATGGCGACAAATCCGGAGTCTACCAATCAAGGAATTCCTTTTTATGGGAATCCTAGTCCTTTTCCTCCTTTCGTAAAGATTGGTGCTCCTTATATGGCTACATTGTCCCTTCAGGGATTTACCATTGGCTTGCTAGTATGGTTGTTTTCAACCTCCTTGGTTCAAAATGTCGTGATTTCTCTGCAATCAAGTACACCTCCAACTGGACAAAATCAACCTCTAGTTGATCCTAAAGTGGACCCTTTTCCTTCTTCCTTGGTTGTTTCTTCCTCCCCTTCTTCCTCTTCGCCTGGTGAAAGGATTGGTACTAGTAACCAGGTGGCTAAGAAGAAGAAGAAAGGGAAGAAGAAGAAGAATAAGAAGTAAATTCAATAGAGGGGAAACCAAGCAACCATTGCTTTGAATGCAACATCTGATGAGAAACCGTTCGTCAAGCCTCACAAAGTTCAATATCCATGCAAACTTTGTGTGGAAGACCATCTTCTTCGAAATTGCCCTGATATTCCTTAGATCTTAGAAGAATAGTCTTCTTGTTCACATCATGTTGTGTCATCATTTTCTCGAGATCATGTTGGTGACACACCATCAACTAGTGCTAGTAGAGTTCATGGAAAGAAGGGTGAAGTCATGTTTCCATGTAGGTTATGTGAAGGGAATCACCCCATTCACCTTTTCCCCTATCTGGATGAAGCCAAGAAAGTGTTCGATAACCATCCTGCTTCACCACAGCGACTTCCATCTGGTTACAGGAAACTATCCCTTAATCCTTCACTAGTTGATGAATTGACTGACTCAAATCAACTTTCGATCAAACCCACTCTCTCTGAAAGTGAATCCTATGAGTCTATACCTGACCCAAATCAATAGGTCGAGGTAACAGTTGACTCGATTTAACCTTCAGTAAATCATACTTTTCCCGAAGAGAGTGAAAATGATACTACTCGGGTTCTTTTCGTTTCTTCAGGTTCTAATGTACTTGGGGGCAGTCCTCCTGTTCCATCAAGACAGGAGGAAAATTCTCCCGCTCTCGTAATGCAAGGGGTTAATCCTCCCATTTCTATGGTACCCCCTCCAAGTAGTCTAGTCACTTCCTTTGATTGGAATCAACTGGCAGGATGTCGCCTTCCTTCTTACGTGCCCTTCCAGATCATAGTAAAAGTTTGTAATATTATTGTATCTGGCACTATTATAGATGAAGGTGCATCCCTGAGTATTCTTTCCTCAACTGCTTGGCAAGAACTTAGTTCGCCGCCACTTATGCCAGTTACCCAGAATCTGTTGGCTTTTAACAGAGGAATGAGTCGACCATTAGGGATCCTCCCTCGGTTACCCATTACTTTGGGAGGAAAAACCATTTATCTGGACGTGATGGTAGTCCCAGGACCTTTAGATTACAATTTACTTCTTGGGCGTGACTATGTTTATGACATGGGAGCTATTGTTTCAACACTCTTTCGAGTGATTTGTTTCCGGCATGAAGGCAAGATTGTCACCATTGACCAGCTTTCATTTCCCGATCCAAATATGGCTTCCAGTCAACCATCTTCCCCAAGTGGTCC
The DNA here is from genome assembly GCA_000404065.3 of Pinus taeda. Taxonomy (NCBI): domain Eukaryota; kingdom Viridiplantae; phylum Streptophyta; class Pinopsida; order Pinales; family Pinaceae; genus Pinus; species Pinus taeda. Next base: position 4,119 of record APFE030874739.1, read on the forward strand.
TTTTGTACCAATGGTATCAACCCCACCGTGGGTTAATTATGTGGCAACCTGTTCCATACCTACATCATCAACTGACGATCAATTCAGTGATGTTGCACATCATGTACTAGGGGCATTGGAACCAGATCTTTCCTTCATCGCCACTTATGAGTTGTGATCGAAGGATCTTCGAGGATAGTTCTTTTACTATGTCAACCTCGTTAAAAAATGAAGCAGGTTCAAGGATAGTTTGTTGTCTTGTGTCAACCTCATTAAAAAATGAAACAAGGGTCTGATTATAGTTCATTGTCTTATGTCAAACTCGTTAAAAATGAAACAAGGGTCCGAGAATAGTTCGTTGAAACCAAGGAATATGAGGGTAGTTCTTTTACTGTGTCAACCTCATTAAAAAATGAAACAGCTCCCATGAGTGTAGTTCTTGGTCTTGTGTCAACCTCGTTAAATAATGAAACAGGGAATTTGAGCAGAGTTCCTTGTCTTGTGTCAAGCTCATTAAAATATGAAACAAGGTCCCAAGTTCCAAGTCGAGTCTTTAACTAGATCTCATAAAGTCCCAGTCAAGTCTTTCACTTGATCTCGTAAAAGAACTTGCATTCCATCCACCCGATGGCCACGAGTAGTCTACTTAGGTGAATGCAATGAAGCTTGGGGGGCATGCATCTAGTGGTAAAGTTTAGTTTCCCTGTAGGTTCAATGAAGGGAATCACCCAATTCACCTTTGTCTATCTAGACGAAACCAAAAAGGTGTTGGATAACCGTCCTGCTTCACCGCAGTGACTTCCATATGGTTACAAGAGACTCTCTTTTTCATCATGATGGGGGCATATAAACCATTCTCAAGCATAGTTCTTCATTTCAAGCTTGTGTAAAAATGAAACTGAATCCAAGCATAGTTTTTTGTTTCAAGCTTGTGTAAACATGAAACCGAATCCAAGCACAGTTCCCTATGGTTCAAGCTTGTCTAAAAATGAACCCATTTCCAGTTTAACCCTTGTGATTGTCATTCTATCAGCCTCTTTCATCAAATGAGCCTTGGTTGTTTTCATCCCATCGCCACCATCCCTTTGGCCGATCATACGCTTTCACTTGGTTGTTTTACCTTTTTTGAGGAACAGTTGCAATGAGTGGTCTTATTAGCCAACCTATTCACATAAATCAACATGTTTTTAGAAGTTCCAACATCACCAGAACCAGTTGCTACACTAGACACCACTCATTCCTCAAAATGGAGTCCTCTTTAAGCTCTTTTCAGACTCTCTAAACATGAAAATATTGTCGAGTGTTTGTCGTTTCTATCTCGTTAATGGATTAGAATTGATATCTACTCAGTATAGTTTTACCCCTTCTTTGGGCTAAGATAGATTAACTACGAAAAAGGTACTCGTTGGTCAAACATGATCAATAGGTTCTCCCTTGTATTGTTTTATGCTTTTACGGACTTGAGAGACAAATTTACGAAAAAGAACTTTTGGATTCTCCTTTTCGTCCCCTTTCAAACTCTCTAAATGTGAAAAGGACCAAGTTATCTTTGTCGTTAAACTCGTTAAAAAACATTAAATAGCAACAAACTTGTCCATCTAGACAAGACCGAGTTTCACCTTCACTAGACTCGTTAAAACATCAAATAGTGATGGATTCACCTAAAGGGTGGAATTATATAACAAGCATATGTTATCCTCCCAAAGTTTGATAAAAAATAAAGAGGTACTGGTCATAAATGACTGGGGAAAATGGGAAAAAGCTGGGAACACTTTATGGTAGCAGGTCACTCTTGAACATGACACTTTCACCTCATCACTGTGACTATGTGGGTTGGGTCATTCAGCTTGATGGTTATTACACCGTTGGTCTATCATACCATCCATCACTTTGTTTTGGGTCAATGCTACCAATTCACTTAAGTGTCACCGATATGTTCAAGATAAGTCATTCAGTTCAAAACTTAATCCTTTACAATACAATAAACCTTCATTTACATGCCCTCCATTCCTGAACCTTGCGTTATCAGTCGATGTTTCATCTCCAAAAATCATTTACCTCATTTCATGTCGTTGATGTGGGATACATCAAGGCCCTCCTGCAACGAGTCGCTTCTTGTCGACATCAGCACATTATCCAAGAAGTTGACTTAGAAACACCCCTTCAGTACCTTAAGGCTTGCATACATCAATGGCAGGTTTCTCGCTTCCGGCGATAGGTTGACATCAATGGCCTTCGACCAAAAGACTTTGTATGGTGTTCAACATCAAATCATTTATTCACACCATGCGAAATGCACTACAGTACCTTGAGGGTAATTATCATTATCGGTGATTCCTATCCCGTCTGTTAATGGCTTATATCATTGGCTGGTAATCAGATGATGTCTCTCCATTTTCAACTTCAAATCATCTATTCACATGGTTAGACTTGTACTTGAGTGAAAGATTGGACGAGATTAAAGACCCTGGATCGATTTTCATCCATCCGGGCTGCAATATATTTTTCAGGAGTACTATATCAAATGTATAATGGCCTTACATTCATGGTCATCCACTCATGGTTCTACATCTATAGACAACTATATGTTTACATGTAATGAAATTTTATAAAGTTGATCATGGTTGTGCCTTCCCTCAGCTAGAGATTATGAGAAAAAATCAAAGCATCATGATTATGTATTGTAACTGATGCAGGTCACCTTCCACTTCGAAACCTTCTCTCCAACTTGTAAAACATCTCACTCGACGTGGTTATTTTCGACTTCATGCTTTAGGGGGCAACTGTTACAGGAAAATTTGGGCACATCAACCCCAACTTCCAGATCCGTATTATTAGGGTCCATCGACCCCTAATTCAGTTGTTTTCATCCAAAAAATGCCCCTAATTCAGTTGTTTTCATGTCACCATTCATCCAAAAAATGCCCCTAGAGAGATCAACATAGATGTCTCTTTATCAGGCTGCAATCCATTGAAGGAACTACAGTGTCTAGGTGTTATGCATTGCACCTAGCCTTTTTTTCACCTGCGATGAGCAAGATTCATCGAATTTTTTAAATGAATCGATTGGATTCCTCATCCAATGGATCCTTCTAGAAGTTTCCAGATGGATTGGAGCTCACTTTTGGATGAGGAAGAGAATGAATGAACCTTAATCCATTATCCCTTCCTCCATGGAACCACTTCCCAATTATGGCAAAGCATTCATGAGGGCCATTAATGGCTTAACCTCCTCCATTCAACTATAAATGGACCAAGCATTCAAAGGCTTGGGAAGGTTGAGACTTCTTGAGCTAAGGAAATGATGTTTGAATGAGATTAGTAGAAAGAGTAATGTTATCATGTCAAATTGTTGCTTCATGAGGAGAGAAAGGTTTGAAGCTGGAAGGATGACACTGAATCGAGCATGCATCTACATGGGTTGTAATCTTTCCTTCTATCAATAAAGAATTTTAAGATTTTTCCATTCATGTTTTTATATGATGCATGTCGTATTCTTGATTCAATGATATGTTTAGTTAATAGATCATCATTATTGTATCCTTTGATGGATTTCTGTCTCGGCTTGTGTGCAGGTACTTTCCAAGCGAGTTAAGTAAAAAGGAGTGGAAAAATCGGTCAAAGGAGAGAGGGATCGAGCGAAAGTTATGGGTTGGTACCTTTGTTGTTCTTTCCCTTATCTGTTAACTATAGGAAAAGCGACGAATTACTTTGTATGTTGTTTCTAGACTAGCTACTGGGTCTAGAGGGAACACTAAATTTGCCCATAACACAATCCCTTTTCCATAAGGATAAATATATAAGGAGAAATAAGGTATCCTTTCATAATACCTCTAGAGGGAAAAATTTATAATGATGGAGAAGAAAGTTTTTGTGACAAGAAACATGACCAAGGGACTCTAATATTCCTCAAAACCAAAATCTTTAAACATATAAAAAATAAATTATTATCTAAGTTGGTCAAAATATTTTGACATATCTATTTCAACCATCATTCTAGGGATTTTGAAATATTTAAGTGAATAAATCTATTTATGAGGTAAAATAATGTTATCCAATGATTTCATATATTTAACATAGGTAGTTTTTATAGGAGAGATGAGAGCAGGAAGGAAAGGTTTTAGACTTCTAGAAATCACTTTGAAAATTATTTTAACTACATTACAAAGTGTAATGGGGAGAAAGTAAGAGGGAGAATCAAATTGACTACCTTTGGAGATGAGAGAAATAAAGGTGGAATCCAAGGCTAATAGGATGGATTAGGAAGCCCTAGAATATTCCACCACTCACCAAACATGTTCTCCTACGAATTTACAACAATATTTGAAGAAAAAAGTAGTGAAACCATCTAGCCCTAGTAATTTATTTCTAGGAATTCCTATTAATTCCTCCTCTACTTTTGTCATGGATATTTCACTTGATAACATTATCTAAAAATAAATTATGAACTATATAGATTGATAACTAGATATGAAATTAACAAATAAAATAAAAACTTTTTCTACATAAAAATATATACACAACAATCACATGTACAACTTATAAATTGTCAAAAACTCCATTAGATATACAAATATATATGACACATTATGGCCCGAAATAGAATAAAAAACCTTGGTAAGGAATTATTTAGGGTTAACCTAGAAAGGAGATTCAATGCTTACTTCACAGAAACAAGAAAGGAGAAGTCATAGAACAAGTGTTTGACATTCCATTCCAAGTGACAAAAGTTTCTACACAATGGACCAATCTTAGTAGTCTTCAGACATCACGATAATCACTCCTTTGAAAATATTGTAGAAATAACCAATAGAAATAAAGTTGAAACAATTAAGAATAGTGCTTGATGAGAAATAATTTCATTATGGAATAAATTACCTCAACAATTCACAATGATTTGTAGGTGGAAAAAGTTTTAAAATAAAACCTAACCCTTATTGTGATGTACTTTTTTTCGAACAAAGACCTTTTAAACAATACTGGTTATGAAATAAATCTCATCACCCATCATAAACAAAGGAAACCTTATCTGTTTTTCACTATTCTTTGCTCATGTCAACTAGGCATATATTTTTACTCTATAATTTCTACTTTCGATTTCAAATATTAACCGTATTAGACCCATATTAACCTCAGATCTATCAAGCATTGAGAGGGATTAAATATATCAAAGTGCGGATCTATTTTCTTAGTGCAAAAATTCAAGAAAGGTTTTCACCTCGAAAGATTTGATCCCTCTCGGTGTTTGAGATCTAGGCTAGTCTGAATCATATGTGGTCGCACAAAATTTGTTTAACATCTAATTATTTTGATCATTTTAAATGTGATAAATATGCATATTATTAATTTGGTCATATTAATTTTAAATTTCTCAATTACTAGAGTTTGTTAATAACTTAAATGATGAAATATTTTTTTTTGAATGCAAAGTGATAATGTAATAATGTTGAATGGTACATAATGTAAATGATAAGAATGTAGTCAATTACAAATAGTTTACAATTTCAAAAAGCAAACATTTAGGTAAGTGAACATTTTACTTATGATGAAAATTCAAGTATTTTATTTATATTCTAATTACTATATCATAGAAATCAATGTGCATTGTCAATATTTTTTTGTGCTTGCACTGAAATCAATGTGCACTATTAATATAATTACTTTGAAATTAATGTACATCACACATCTAGCTACATTAAATCATAAGTCAATATCTACACTGAAATCAATGCATCTAGTGCAAGGAATCAAATAGGATTAGAAATTAACATCTATACTAAACTCAATGCATCTAGTTTAAGGAATCAAATAAGATTAGAAAGAAACATCTACCTGAAATCAATGCATCTATTGTAAGCAACCAAATAGGATTATAAATCAACATGTACAATGAAATCAATGCATCTAGTGAAAAACCAAAATATGCATGGCTTTATAAATCCAACTACTCTTACCTTTTATAAAAGTCTTACCTCCTCTTCCTCTATGGTTAATAATGTTTAATATTATTTAATATGATATAAAACCTATATTTGTCTCTATATATCTCTTTCTTCTTCCCTATCTCTCTCTCCTCTCTATCTATATGTCTGTCACCCTCTTCTCCACCATCTCTCAAGTTCACTCTCTTCTTCCCTATCTCTCCCTTCCATGTATATATATCTTCCTCCATCTCTCCTTCTTTTTCTCTTTAACTCAACCCCCAAACACATACACACGCTCCCTCTCTCCATAACTATCTATCTCTCCCTCTCTTTGTCTTTCTTCTTCCCTCTCTCCCCACTCCATTTATATCTCTATCTCCCTTTTTCTCTCCTTTTTCTCTCCATCTCACCCCCCAAACATACACACCTCTCCATATATATTTCTCCCCCCCACTCATCATCTCCCTCTCTCTCTCTTCCCCATCTCTCCCTCTCTCTCTCTCCTCCCTCTAAATATCCTCTCTCTCAGTCTCCCTATCCACCCCCCTCTCTCTTTCTGTATTTATTTATCTGTCTTTCTTCTTCCCTCTGTGTGTGTGTGTCATCTCCGTGTCTCACTGTCTCTCACTTACCCTTGTCACCCTCTCTCCCTCCTCTATTTCTCTATCTCTTCTCTCACTCTCTCTCCATCTCTCCCTAATCACTCCCCCCCCTCTCTCTCCACCTCTATCTCGCTATATCTTTATTCTTCCCTCCCACTCTCCCCCCCCTCCAACTCCATCTTTGTCTCCCTCCCTCTCTCCTTCTCTCCCCCCCACACTCTCTATTTCCTTCTCCACCCCTCTATATCCCTTTTTTTTTTCCTCTCTCTCCCCCTTCAATTCATATGATCAAGAATGGTCACTTTATGTAATCAATTATATATATAAAGTCAAATGTAATATTAATTATAATGGAGATGGTTATTAGTATAATATATGAAATAATAATAATAATCAATATCTTTTATTATTATATAATAATAATAGAAAAATAAATAACCTATAAAGGAATCAATCCTATGCTAACTTTCACATTATAGACAGACCAATTTCTTTTGGATCAAACTGACAGTTTTTTACATTTTACATTTATATACATTTAGTTTAAATATAATTAAAATATATATGAATCCCACAATTTAATTTTGTTTTATTTTTCTTATATATATATATTTACTAACATTGAAAATGTTGACATACATTAAGCCTCAACATCCCCCCATATTGGATTGTAGAGCATCTCAACGCAATAAATACATAAATTTAAAAGCATATTGAACAAAAAATAATTTTCTCTTTTCTTTATAATAAGAATTTTAAATTATTAAAATAATTAATAAGAATTTAAATAACAAATATAAAATGAGTAAAGATGATAATGTTTAGAGATAGATTTTTACTCAACGATATTATTAGATATTATGTTAACTACCTTTCCAATAGCATTATTAGACATACTAGTTCCTCTTTAATAAAAAATAAAGTGGCTTGGTTGGAGTCATTCAAAAGCAAATTCTTTTTTATTTTTCTTTAAACCATGATGAGAATATTGTATTATGAAGGTGAATACAATGAAAATCCTTTGAGGCCAACTATAAATGTAACATCAAGGAGATCTATTCTTGAAATCTATTAGCCATCTTAAACAAGTTAATGACGTTGTTGGTTATATTGAAGGGCTATTATCCAATAAATTTATAACTTTTTCAACTTGGGTATCATTGGTTTGTTTTCGTTTTTTAGGCTACCTATGGTTTTTATATTATGATGCACTTTTTGTTGAACAGAAACCTTTTAAAACAATGTATGTTATGAAAGAAATCTCATCACCCATCATAAACAAAGTAAACCTTATCTAATTTCCGCCATTCCTTGCTAATGTCAACTAGGCATATATGTTTACTCTACAATTTCTATTTTTGATTTCAAATATTAACCATCTTAGACCCATATTAACCTCAATTCTATCAAGCATGGAGAGGGATCAAACATATCGAAGTGTTGACGTACTTTTTTAGTACAAAAATTTCGGAAAGGTTTGCGCCTCGAGAGATTTTATCCCTCTCAGTGTTTGATAGATCTAGGGTGGAGATGGATCTAGGCTAGTTTGAGTCATATGTGGTCAAACAAAATTTGTTTAGCATCTACTTATTATGATCATTTTAAATATGTTAAATATGTCTATTATTAATTTGGTCATATTACTTTTAAATTTTCTCAATTACCGGAGTCTGTTAATAACTTGAACGATGAAACAAAAATTTTCAATGCAAAGTGATAATGTTATAAAATTGAATGATACATAATGTGAATAATAAGAATGTAATGAATTACAAATACATTAAAATTTCAAAAACAAAACATTTTAGGTAAGTGAACATTTTATTTTGGATGAAAATTCAAGTATTTATTTTATAATCTAATTACTGTAACACAGAAATCAATGTTCATTGTCAATAATTTTTTGTGCTTACACTGAAATAAATGTGCACTATTAATATACTTACTTTTAAATTAATTTATATCACACATCTAGTTACATTAAATCTTAAATAAATATCTACACTTAAATCAATGTATCTAATGCAAGCAATCAAACAGTGTTAGAAATCAACATCTATATTAAACTCAATACATCTAGTGCATGAAATAAAATAAGATTAGAAAGAAACATATAATTGAAATCAATGCATCTAGTGTAAGCAATCAAATAGGATTAGAAATCAACATATAAAATGAAATAAATGCATCTAGTGAAAAACCAAAATATTCATGGTTTTCTAAATCGAACTACTTTTACCTTTTGTAAAAGTCTTACCTCCTCTTCCTCTATGGTTAATAATGTTCAGTATTATTTAATATGATATAAAACCTATGTTTGTCTCTACATATCTCTTTCTTATTCCCTATCTCTCTCTCCTCTTTATTTATAGGTCTATCACCCTCCTCTCCCCCATCTCACGGGCTCTCTCCTCCCACTTCTCTTGCTCTCTCCCTTTCTCCCTCTCTCTCTACTAATCTCTCCCTCCATCTCCTTGTCACTCTCTTATTCCCTCTCTCTCCTTACTATGTATATATCTCTCTTTACATATATCCTTTACCTCTTTAACTTACCCCACAAACACATACACACTCTCTCTCCATATCTATCTATCTCTCACTCTCTTTGTCTCTTTGCTTACCTCTCTCCAAACTCCATATATGTCTCTATCTCCCTCTGTCTCTCCTTTGTCTCTCCATCTCACCCCCAAAACATATGCACCTATCCATATCTCTCTCTCTCTCTCTCCCCACCCTCTGTATACCTGTCTCTCTCTCTTCCCCTACTCTTCCTTTCTCTCACCCTCTCTCTCTCATCCCTATGGCTCTCCTCTCTCCCTCACTCTCTCTCCCTCTCCCCCTATCTATCCCCCTCTCTCTTTCCACATTTCTTTATCTATGTATTTCTTCTTTCCTCCCTCGCTCTCTTCCTTCAATTCCATCCCTCTCTCCATTTCTATCCCACCTCTCTCTCTCTCTTTGTGTGTGTGTGTGCACACCATCTAACATTGTCATTATATCCCTCTCTTTGTGTCTTCTCCCCCCCCCTCTCCTCTCTCCATCTCTGTGTCTCATTATCTCTCACTTACCCTTGTTTCCCTCTCTATCTCCTCTAATTCTCTCTCTTCTCTCACTCTCTCTCCATATCTCCCTTTTCACCCCCCTCTCTCTCCACCTCTATCTCTCTATGTCTTTGTTCTTCCCTCCCACTCTCTCCACATCCAACGACATATTTGTCTCCCTCCCTCTCTCATTTTCTCTCCCCCCGCCCCCCATGCTATCTCTTTGCTTCTCCCCCTTTGTATATCTCTATGTTTTTCCCTCTCTCTCCCCCTTCCATCCATATGATCAAGAATGGTCACTCTAAGTAATCAATAATATATGTAAATTCAAATGCACTAATAATTGTAATGGATATATTTATTAGTACAATACATGAAATAATAATAATAATAAATATTATTGATTATTATACTAATAATGATAGAAAAAGAAATATCCTATTAAGGAATTAATACTATGCTAAGTTCTAACTTCCCATTATAGATAGACCAAATTCTTTTGGATCAAATTGACAGCTCTTGTACCTTACAATTTTACATTATATATGTTTTAATTTAAATATTAAATTAAAATATATGAAGCCGACATTTAGTTTTGTTTTGTTTTTTCTTTCTATATATTTTTATTGACATTGAAAATGTTGACATACATTAAGCTTCAACATCTCCCCCATATTAGATTGTAGAGGGCACCTCAACACAATAAAACAAATAAATTTAAAAAGTATTTGAACAAAAATATATTCCTCTTTTCCTTATAATAAGGCATTTTAAATATAAAATAATTAAATAAGAATTCTAAATAACAAATACAAAATGAGTAAGGATGATAATGTTTAGAGATAGATTTTTACTTGATGATGTTACTATATATTATGTTAACTACCTTTCTAATAGCATTATTAGACATATTAATTCCTCTATAATAAAAAAAGAAAGTGTCTTGGTTGGAGTCATTAAAAAGAAAAATATTTTTTCTTTTTTGTAAACCATGATGAGAATATTGTATTATGAAGGTGAATACAATGAAAATCCTTTGAGGCCAACTATAATTTGAACATCAAGATTGTCTCTATTCTTGGAATATATTAGCCATTTTAAACAAGTTAACGAAATTGTTGGTTATATTGAAGGGCTATTCTCCAACAATTTTTTAACTTTTTAACTTGGGTATCATTGGCTTGGTTTTGTTTTTTAGGCTACCTATGGTTTCGTTATTATGATGTACTTTTTTTAACAAAGACCTTTTAAAACAATACCTATTATGAAATAAATTTCATCACCCATCATAAACAAAGTAAACCTTATCTATTTTTTGCCATTCCTTGCTAATGTTAACTAGGCATATATGTTTACTCTAAAATTTCTACTCTTGATTTAAAATATTAACCATCTTAGACCCACCTTAACCTCAATTATATCAAGCATTGAGAGGAATCAAACATATCGAAGTGCTGACCTATTTTTTTAGTGCAAAACTTTCGGAGAGGTTTGCACCTCGAGAGATTTGATCCCTCTAAGTGTTTGATAGATCTAGGGTGAATATGGATCTAGGCTAGTTTGAGTCATAAGTGGTCAAACAAAATTTGTTTAGCATCTGTCTGATCATTTTAAATATGCTAAATATTTCTATTATAAATTTGGTCATATTGACTTTAAATTTCCTCAATTACCAGAGTCTGTTAATAACTTGAACGATCTAGTAAAATTTTTAGATGCAAAGTGATAATGCTACTATGTTGAATGATACATAATGTGAATAATAAGAATGTAGTCAATTACAAATACTTTACAATTTCAAAAAGCAAACATTTTAGGTAAGTGAGCATTTTATTTTGGATGAAAATTTAAGTATTTTATTTATAGTCTAATTACTATAACATAGAAATCAATGCACATCATCAATAATTTTTTGTGCTTGTACTAAAATCAATGTGCACTATTAATATAATTACTTTGAAATTAATGTACATCTGATATCTAGTTACATTAAATCATAAATTAACTTCTACACTAACATCAATGCATCTAGTGCAAGCAATCAAATAGGATTAGAAATCAGCATCTATATTAAACTCAATGCATATAGTGTAAGCAATCAAATAAGATTAGAAATAAACATCTACCTGAAATCAATGCATCTAGTGTAAGAAATCAAATAGGATTAGAAATCATCATATAAAATGAAATCAATGGATCTAGTGAAAAACCAAAATATTCATGGCTTTCTAAATCCAACTACTTTTACCTTTCGTAAAAGTCTTACCTCCTCTTCATCTATGGTTAATAATGTTAAATATTATTTAATACGATATAAAACCTATATTTGTCTCTATATGTATTTTTCTTCTTCCCTATCTCTCGCTCCTCTCTATCTATACTTATGTTACCCTCCTATCTCCTATCTCATAGGCTCTCTTCCCCCACCTCTCTTGGTCTCTCCCTCTCCCTCCCTCTCTCTCTCTCTTAACCTCTCCCTCCATATCTTTGTCACTCTCTTCTTCCCTCTCTCTCTCCTTGTCATGTATGTATATATATATATATATATATATATATTATATTATCCCTCCATATCTCCTTATGTCTCTTTAACTTACACCCCAAACACATACTCTCTCTCTCTATCTCTCTCTCCATATATGATGCAAGAGCATCAAATGAGATAAATTACCTTTTAACTGACTATCAAAATTATTTACTAAAGAGGATTGGACCTCTTAAATGTTCTTATTTATTATTTGTTTGTGAAATTTATTGGAGTGCCCAGATTAGAAGTGAAGTGATAGAGTTTGTTAGATTAGGTGTGTGTTAGGTCAATTAAATAGGGATTAGGTTTTTTGAGAAATTTGAATTTAGAGAGGAGCATTAAAAAAATGAAAAACTCATGTTTTGAAAAAAGAAAGTTGAATGTAGATCAGGTCAATAGGGGCCAGAACAAATTTTCTAATTGTGATTTTTCTTTTTTGATTCAGTGGAGTTTCATGGTGTATCTGATATCATTTTATGTCAATAAATTGTTTCCTTCAATTGACAAAAAATCATTCTTCTATAGTTTAATGGTGGAATATTATAGATTGATATCCAATAAATTGTATATCTTTGGGAATTTTGCATCAAAACAAGATTTATCTATAGATCTGCTCAATGTTGTGAGTATTTTATCCTAATTTCATGTTTTCTCAATGATAGATCTAAATAATTCTCGAAGTTTTATGTTTTTTCTTGCTTGGAATCGCTACGAGATAACAAAACCTTCAGTCACAGAAGCACCATGTCGTGGTTCATGCCTGGAATAGAAAGGTCGCCCAAGAACATAAAGTTCATGCCGCGAGTCATGCCTGAGACAAAAAGTCCATACAAGAACAGATGGGTCACATCGTGGGTTGGTCTTGAGACAGATGGATCGCACCAAGTGACGGAAGGGTCGCACCAGCTTATAGAAGTGTCGCGTCGGTTCAAGACTATTTTAAACCAACTTTTAGGAGTCCATTTCAAACTTTGATTTTTGGGTCAGGTAGCCCCACGTTTCTACTTTTTGTTGAGTCATCAAACTCGACAAAATACCCAAGGAAAGGCATCCAAAAATTGAATTTTCCAACCTCACTCAGATGAACTGTGTCTAGTAAAGAAGTTTTTGGAGGCAGAAGTTTTGAAGAACACATTATTGGTGGGTGTATTGCCATCATTTGGTATCAGAGCAAGGTTTAGATTATTGTTCTCAAAACTTCAACAAATATGCCACCCAAGAGAGGAGGAGATGGCATAGGTCGGGGAAGACCTGTAGCCAATGCAGTACTACTTGAAGAAATTAGACATATTTGCACACGAATGGATGTGATGGAAACTGCCCAGAGAAGAGTCCCTAATGAGGGAGATGTCAGTGCTCAAGAAGAATCTTCTGAGGAAGAAGAAGGGGAAGAAAGTAAAACATCCAAAGTTCTCAAGATTTAGGAAAAAGCAAGTGGAAGACCGAAGGTAGAAATACCTTTGTACGAAGGAAAGCTTAATGTGGAAGAGTTGATGGATTGGATTAGTGCATTAGATAAGTATTTTGACTATGAAGAGGTCGAAGATAAAAATAAGGTGAAATTCGCAGCTACTATATTGAAAGGCCATGCAACCCTCTAGTGAGATGAACTACAAATATCCAGAGAAAGGAAGGGAAAACTCAAGATTAAGAAGTGGGATAAAATGGTGAGCAAATTGAAAGGTAAATTTATGCCCAAGAATTACAAATTAAACCTTTTTCAGACAATTACAAAAATTAACACAGAAAGGGATGACTGTTGGAGAGTACACAAAGGAGTTTCATAAGCTGAGCATTCGATCAGGACATGCTGAAGACGACATGGAAAAAGTAGCCATATATATTAACGGATTGAGATACGATATACAAGATGAAATCAGTCTGTTAAGTCTGAAGACAATTGAAG
>APFE030874743.1:0-13659 GCA_000404065.3 Pinus taeda
TAGTTTAAGTCAAATATTAATTTCAGAATTTCACTAACAAAATTATGGTAAAGTAATAAAAATTATGTGAACATCATAGCTAAACACTAGATAATAGAAGTGTAGTGTAGTTTAACAACAACATTCCATTTTTTATTTGGAAAAAAAAATTATAATTTTTATTATTTTTCACATATTCATATTTTTATGTATGTTTATATTTAAAAGTATTAAAAATACATTTTTATATTTAAAATTATAGAATGTTGAATTTATTTGTGTATTAAGAGTTTCAAAAATATATGATGTAACCCAAATTCCAATTCCAATAAAAGAAAAGCTAAATCTATTTGCATATTAAAATATATTTTAAAAATTGAGACGTCAAAGTGTATTCCCCATCCGGGAAACATTTACAATCCGTCATTTGACAAATCTGGAAAGAGGTGAATGTTTACGTTAATTTCTATGAAGCAAAATTCGTAATCTAGTTTTTTGGGGCTACGGGTATCTATGATCGATGTCTTGGTAACCATAAGAGAAAAATTTAGTTCGTAAGTTAATTTCCTCTATGGTAAAAAATAAAATTAACACAAAGTCATTATAAAGACACAATTTTCGAGTTCAAAAATATATTCCACAAAGAAAAATGTTCATTACTTACTGGAACATGTTACAATATAAGTATTATCAAAGGATTTCAACTTAAAAAATTATGATACACTAAACAGTCTCTCATCCTCCGCTATTTACATGTATTCCTCCTTTAGCCTTTCCCTCAAAAGTATAATTTCATTAAATGAATGTTGTTCCAATGAAAATAGATCCCCTACAGTGAACACATAGGAAGCTAGAGCATAGGTCATTATTCCATACAAGATAAATTTTGGATTCTCTAAAAAGTGAAGAAGCCCAAGTCATGTATGAAAGTGAACCATAAATTAATTTATTTTCCTTAAACTATTAGATATATAAAAAAGTATTGATAATTACACAAAATATGTGGAATACGGAAAGAATAAACAAAGGCATATATGATTCCTAATATCCTATGCTTTTCAAGTACACATAAAAAAAATACATAAGCTTCGTATTCAGGAAAAACCTTTGACGTTAACCCAAAACCTTCTAAATCAATGCTAATTAGATGAAACCAGTCATTCCCGAACAAATGGTTCATTAAACAATAAAACTAGAACTATAAGTGTTTAAGGGACTAAAAAAAATTTTAAACAAAATAAAAAAAATATTTATCTCCATAAATGCTTCAAATTCTTGGCCAATATATCAGATTTAAATGTAAAATAAATTTCACTTACTTCAATGACTATATTTCTGTAGAGAGGAAATATTCCTAAATGAATTACTTATCATTTAATAGTAGGATATTACGTATGTGAAGAGTTCTATTTTGGATTCATGAGACTATAGCTTTCATTTCCAACAATGGAGAAGAGAGTGCCAATTTAATATTTGAATTTAGGACATGAACCTTAAATTAACTTTCATATCTCCACATCCACCTACACCATCTAATTGTCCAATTGCACCTCCTCCTCCTCCTCTCCTCCAACTCAAATTTCTCCAACTTTGAGGTGGGTCTTCTAAAGTTTTGACAAGAACCTCAAAGCTGTTGCTTGTGGAGGGGATGGAGGCAACATCCTGCTGGGGTTTTTCCTAGAGGAAGGTTTTTTATGCAATCTTTTGCAATTTGTGACCTTCGTGAAGCCATCATGGTCCGACTTGCCTGAGGGCTCAGAGGTTTGAGTTTTAGCATTAAGAGGACAATCCTGAAAAAGATGTCCATGTGCATGACACTTACGAGAGCGAAAGAGTACATGTTCAAAATCCAATTTTTGGATCCATTCAAAGTCATCATGGAAGAGACTTACTGAGTCCAGAAGGGTTTTGCCCAGGTGCATGAAGGCACAAACGCGGGAATGCGCGATTTTTCCCCGAAATTCCACGCTCTAGCGCGATTTCTCCCTGAAATTCAGTGCTAATCGGTCTTCTGGCGCGACTGTCAGCGCAAAATCCCTGCCAATCGGCCTTTTTGCTCAGAAAAAAAAAAATTCCGAGTCCGAGCCAGGTGTTCTGCAGTCCACCTGCTCAATCGAGCACAGAGCTCTCGTGTAGACACACAGCCACACAGGCAATTCCGCCACACAGGCAAGCTAGCTTCTACAGGCACTTCAGCCTCACAGGTGACAAAGATCAGGCTCACTCAATCTGAGCTCTGATACCAAGATAAAATATGCACTGAATTGAAAAAAGAGATGTAGCTCTCAGGTGTGGCTTGCACCTCGAGACTACACTCACAAAACTTGAGAGATTTCTTTTGTTCACTCTATTGCACCTCAATCAAAAGATTACATCATTAAATACAATACTAGGAAATAGAAAGTTGCACCCAAACCCCATAACTATAGGAACTAATCCTAAACTAGGGAGAAAGTTACAAAAATGTAACCATTTTCTCTATTAATAATAAAATAATATTAATTATTCTCAACTAGAGGGTCATGCAAGGAATATTGTAAGGCTTCAAATCAGGGCAATAAGTTTGTAAACTTGTAAGCCGACGGCATGTATTTCGATAATGCTATATTTACATTTGCGAAAAATGGATATCATGGTGACATAAAATTTTGATACAGAGAGACATTCATGGGTTGAAGCAACAGATGGTGCAGGAGGATTTCCACGCTAAAGGGTCATGCGAGTAATATTGTAAGGCTTCAAATCATGGCAATAAATTTGTAAACTTGCAAGCCGGCTGCATGTATTTCGATCATGTTATATTTGCATCTGCGAAAACTGTAATATATGGCATATGCTATATACTTGTGCGGAATATTTTATTTCCCATCTCGTGGTTTATATTAATCCATCGATAAACATATATTGATTATTAATCTAGTGTATTTATTATGTATGGTATGTGAAAAAGCCTATCCAATACATTGAAATTTTCAATTCTATGGAGCCTTTTAGACTAGCAGATGCAGGTCTTTTAACCCGACAGATGGACGCTTAAGTCATCCAAGTCCATTCCTCTTAATCTTGCGGATGCACACTTAAAGTCGCCTAGGTCTAGAACTTTTAATGCTATGGACGCATACGTTAGGGTGGCTGGGGTTTTTGGACCTGTCATATCATTAACAATATTCATTGATTTCATAATATTGATTTCAAGAGTAAAAAAATTATACTATATGAAAATGTAAAAAACTTTAATATTTTCTATTATATAATATTAGATATAGAAAAAAGAAATCACGGCAGATGCAAAAGACAATTCAACTCATAAATCTTCCACTAACCAAGCTTGATTGAGTATGGATATCTATATGAAAACATAAAATGTAACGAAAGAGTAAAATATATATTTAGGTTTGTTTAATTGAAAGCGATATAAAACGAGACACTGCGAGGTTTAAATTTTTTAGGGATTGATTATTATTGCTCGATGGCCAGTTTATGAAAGTCTTTATGTTTATAGTTTTGGGATTGTTCGTTGCCAGTAGTGAAGGCCAACATTTAATATTGGGCGGCTGAAATGTTGAATCCTCTCCTTTGAAATTTCAGGTACCCCCTCATGAGTCTATTTGGAAATTCTAAGTGTGTGTATCACACCCCAAATAGTAAGAAAATAATGAATCTCATTAGTTTTATGTCTTCCAACCTCATCTAATTTTAATTTTTTTAAATTTTCATTGGACTTGAATTTATTTTGAAAATTACACAAAAATATTTTTTAAGAAGCGAAATAATTAAGGTTTAATCCATCATAGACAAAAGGCACCTAGAGTAAATGAAACAAGAAGGGTTGCGGGGCAGCTAGTCCCTGCCCCAGCCCGCAGCGTATATGCCCGTAAAAGCATGAGCGAAACGTGGCGGTCGCTGCCTCCTCCGTCGGGATGCCTGTTCGTGAAGCATAGTTGCTATTGTGTCGCTAAGCATAATTGTCGTAGATCTCAAAGTCTTTTGTGAACAACATGCATTGGAGCTGTTATACAGTGGTACATGATGCGGCAAACCCACTGTGAGTTGCTTTTATTTTGTGCCCTAAGTACAATGATATATTGGAGAAGCAAATCCACTATTAGAAGAAGACTTGTTGGGCCAAAAATCCGTGAATCTGGAGCTAGTTCTGCAAGTGAATCTGGAGCAGTGGAAGATCTTGTGAGCAGCTGAAAGCACCTTAGCTATCGCTGTCTTCAGATAGGATGCGCAAAGATAGTGGGCGTATGTACACAAGATCTGGAGAGGTAAACCCTGTATCTGCTTGAAAAATTTATAATTTCTAAAGATTTTCGGCTTCAAAAGATCTTTTTCTCATATCCAAAATGTCTATGTTTCCCCTAGATTCATCATCTTTTCTAGTGTAGCTTAGCTTTTATTTGTGTGCATCCTTGCGCTTTCTGCACTCACTTGTCTAAGTGCTATTCTCAGACTTTTTTAAATACAAAATTGTCTTCTGTTTTGGTTAGATCTTTTTTTTGCTGATACTATATCTAAGTTTTTTTTTATGTCCAGGGTTTTTTTAATACAAATTATCCTCGATTCTGGTTATTACGAACTATTGTTTTTTGATATGCTGCACAAAAGTTGAATAAATATTACGAACTGAACTCTGTTTTTTAATACGCTGCGCAGAAGTTGAACATGGGCTGGTAGGAACAGATGGTTATGTTGTCGTTGACATCCATGAACGTGAGGGCAGGAAGTGTGTAACCACCTTCAGAAACATTGATGAGAGTTTTAAAAAGGAAGAATTCTGCTGCATTAAGGGAAGTTTGATAGATCTGAGTGGGTTCATTATTCCGATTAAGGGCGACCAGCCGGCTTTGATTAGCTTCATGTGGCTTCTATTTAAGGACAATATATGTTCCTTTGAACAAATACCCATAGTAGTAGATGTGGATTCTATTTAATGACAATATCTGTGGATTCTATTTAAGTAGTACAGTATATGTTTAATTTTTATTTTAGAATTGGACTCAGAGAGAATTTTTATTAGTGGTAAATATTTGATTTTTATCTTAAAACTGGGGAATTGATTTTCAGAGAATCAACATGATTATTTTTTATCTTTTGTAATTATTAATGAAAATTTTAAATTGCTTTAGTTTAATGATAAATAATTGATTTTTATTTTAAAACAGAAAGATTGATTTTCAGAGACCGGATCCAGAAGGGCGCGACTCCATGCAAGAAAGGGTGATCTTGCTACTCCACGCTCCGATGACACCTGGCAAAGCCACAACCCTCAAAGCACGACACTTGGTCAATATGCATTCAAATGCCCATGCAGGCTGGCAGAACGCTTAGTTTTATACTTTTGGTCACATTTCAAGCTGCTTCTGCTATTTTTTCTGCATATTCAAAGCCAATCTTTACAGTTTCCCGAGGATCTTGCGCAGGGTATGCGAATCACAGGCATTTTCTTCTGAAAAATGGAAGGAGAAGAGCGTGAATTGTCTGTTGAGGAGATTCGAAACAGGGACCTCAGTCCAGAGCAAGTCTTCAATGGCATGCCGGGCTCTGATAGCTCACGGAGCTTTAGCTGCGGAAATATATTGGAAATCATCAAGCATTGTGTTGCATACGAGTGCACGACAGTTCGCCCCCAGCCGCAGAGTAATTATTTAAATGGAGAAGAAGGAGCAGAGTAGGATGACTTCGGCTACAGAAAGGCTCATTGCTTCTCTTCTTATTACACTGTTTTTGTGGCGCGTCTGACAATTATGGTACGTTTTTCTTTTTCACTTCTGTAAATTAGTACAATTCACATCGGTATCTGGCATTCTAAGGTAAAGATATGTATCTATTTATAACCCAACCTAGTTTATGGCAAGTATGTTGTGTCGACACAGACTTACAGTGGAAATGCCCCCCTGCTTCCACGGCTGCTTCGGCTTTAGCCTTTAAAACAACTAAACATGCACAACAGCAACAGGTGACAAGCTATCATTCTTTTTGGCACCTTACCATCTTAGAAAAGCCATTATAATGTAGTGTTGATGCAAGAATTTGCAGACAGCGGATAGTAATAATGATGCGCATGGCTTTAGCCAAATGAGTTGGGGAGTACCTGAGATTTTAGGCTGTTCAAGCATTGCGGCGCTCATCGCAGCAGCCCTTTGCCTTGTGGACCCTGCATTAGCATTCAAGGTGTGTACATAAATACTGCCAATATATGTAAATATGTATAATTTGGGACGCATTCCATTTGTAATTGGAAATGGAATTAAATACGTAGGTCTGCAATTTGTACTGTAAATGGAAATCACAGCCCAAATTCCATTTGTACATTTATTCTTCTAAGCGTTTCTCAAGATTGTTTCTCTTACTTGCCAGTTTACAGTTGCATTTGCACTTATAAACTAACGGATATCCATATTAAACTGCCTAAAAAAAAATATGTTGTGTCGCCACAGACTTCCTGTTCGAGCGCACAGCTTCTGGTTCTGAGCACTCAGGAATGGCGGATGCTCTCTGTTACACCGTTTTCGTTCGTCGGTTACTTCTTGCAGGGTGGAGCGGGCAGGAAGCCACCGACGAGAGCTATGGTGCAGGGTGGAGCGGGCAGGAAGCCACCGCTGAGAAATACCGTTCACTGCTCTCTGGATTAAATGGATAGGGATCCAGAGGTATTTCAGCTCAGAGCTTCAGAAGATTGATAGCAGCGCAGAGCATGTAGGCAGTGAGTTATGAAGACAGAGACAGAGACCTGGGATTGCATGCAGACAGACACTGAATCAACATGCAGACAGACACCGAATCAACATGCAGACAGACACCGAAGCAAGCATGGAACATCGGTTGGCAACTTGAGCTACTTATAAAGTAGTTCTAGTTCACTGATATATCAGTGAACATTTAATGTTAGCGAATTAATGCTAATGCAATGCTAGCATTAGTTTCCATGTTCAGAAAATTCATTGAATACATAACTTAAATGAAGATTTATCCTAAGTTTGCCAAGATCCTAGCCTCGATATGAGGCCAAATAAGATCGTTAAAATTCTTAGTGGTCGAAATAACGGTGGGAATTTCGTATTGGTTAAAAAAAAGTGATTTATGAAATATAAACTTGAAACTTTAGGTTAATGAATTCCGTTTTTTTGGATTTTTGTGCCGAACTAATAGCAACCGAACAAAAACGATTGCTATAGTCCCTGTGAGGCCTGGAGGGCATGGACTAATAAAGCATCGTAAGGTATAAAACATACCACATGCTACGCGGACTTAAATAATTTATTTATCACAGATTATCTTTCGAGTTTTAGAGGCTGCCAATCTTGACAATTTAATAGGTGGTAAAATTAATTATATACAATATGTCTTGTTTGACATCTGATTTAAAAATTCCCAATCTAGGCAAGCATTGCATTGGAAGGGAAACTTAAATTATGATTACGCTCAAATTAATCAAACATAACTAACTATCTTAACTAATAATGAATGAGATAGGTATACCGGTGAGTTAACTAATGATGAATGAGATAATATAGGTTGGCTACACTCTCTCGAAAAGCATCTAAATTCTGGAAGGAAAAATGGGTTGATTAAATTGCCAAAAAAATGGCTTAAGCAAGTGAGAAACCAATGAAAAATTAGTGAAACAAAGGGCGGGAATTATTGGGCTCTACAATATTCCACCGCAAAAAAAAGGTCCTTGGAATGCTTTCTCCGGAAGCGCAAGGATTAATATGTCATTTGATATTATAAATTTTGTATTTTTATTATTAGTCCCTGCCCTCTGGGCCTGGCAGGGACTATAGCAATCGGTTTTGGTCGGTTGCTATTAGTTCGGCGCACGCCCCCATACAAAACGGAATTCATTAACCTAACTTTCAAATTTATATTCTATAAATCACTTTTTTCTTACCAATACAAAATTTCCCGCCGCTATTTCGACCACTCAGAATTTTAACCATCTTATTTGGCCTCATATCGAGGCCAGGACCTGGGCAAACTTACGATAAATCTTCATTTAACATATGTATTCAATGAATTTTCTGAACATGGAAACTAATGCTACCATTGCATTAGCATTAGTTCGCTAACATTAAATGTTAACGTGATATATCACTGAACTAAACTAGTTTATAAGTAGCTCAGCTCAAGTTGCCGACATGCCAACACATGTGCTTGCTTCGCTGTCTCTCTGCATGTTGATTTGCATGTTGATTCGGTGTCAATCTTCTGAAGCTCTGAGCTGAAATAAACCAAATTCGCTGAACATCTAGGCGTAATAGTAGGCGGTACACTTGGATTTATTGCTGCCATACTGATTCTGCTGGAACAATATGCTACACATTCAGGCAACAAAGGAGAATTTATATTCCTTCATTTTCAGCTATGAAATTATGAGGGAAGCTACTTCCAATTTTAATGCAAATGATCATATGGAAAATGAGAATAATTTTGAATTGCGTTGACGTGCAGGGGGTTTTACCTGATGGTAGACAGGTTGCAGTAAAGTTTGCAGTAAAACGATTGTATGCATACCTTGGCTTCCTGAGCGGAACAGTATTCTACAATCAAAAAACTGCAGCTACACATTCAGGTGACAATGAGAATTTATATTCCCGCTATACCTATCGAATTCGAAATTCATTTTCAACTACGAAATTCTGAGGGAAGCTACTTCCAATTTTAATGCAAATGATCATATGGAAAATGAGAATAATTTTGAATTGCGTTGATGTGCAAGGGGTTTTACCTGATGGCAGACAGGTTCCAGGTTGCAGTAAAACGATTGTATGCATACCTTGGCTTCCTGTGCTCAGGATAGAAATCAGCTTCAGCGATGCTTGAACGGCCTAAAATCTCAGGTTCACCCAGTAATTCCCTGCTTCCTGCAATAAATTCATTTCTGTCAGTATGCCAGGAGTAAAAATTCATTGGAAACTGTAAAGATTGGCTTTGAATATGCAGAAAAAATAAGAAATATTTCTTTGTTTTTCAAAACAATCGACATGGTTTCTTAACCTTCTTACCGTAAAGAAACATTCAATTTCACAGACAATTGACAAAGTCCATCTATGGCCATAGAAACATTGTCCAGATTATATTGCAGAAGGCGATGGCATCGATATAAGGACAACTATGAAATGCCCAAAAATCAGATTGCATGATAGCTTGTACTGTTTTTATATGCCATGCACCCACTCAGGAATACTGCCAAAAATCGGATTTTGATCATCACTTTCAATTTTTGGAAACAATTGTTCAAAGCGCTTTCCTCAAACTCTAATAGCTTCATGCATCATAGCTCTAATAGCTGAAGCCGTTGTTGTTCCACAGCGGAAGAGAAGAAACTCGCGAGTATCTAGCTGCCATGGACGATCTTCGTCATCTGATGGAAAATTTGGTGGTAATGGACAGCAGCTCAGCCATGCGCACAGCGCCTCGTGGAGATGTCGATGGTCTGCCTACAAAGTGAATGTCACCGAATTCTGATGGAAAATTTGGTGGTAATGGACAGCAGCTAAACTAAGCATTCTGCCAGCCTGCATGGGCATTTGAATGCATATTGACCAAGTGTCATGCTTTCAGGGTTGTGGCTTTGCCAGGTGTCATCGGATCGGAGCGTGTAGTAGCAAGATCACCCTTTCTTGCATGGAGTTGCGCCCTTCTGGATCATTGTTCTGTTATTAACTGTTTACGATATGCAGGCATGACAGTACAACTTTATGTAATATAATGTAACCATTCTTACCTGGGATGTTAGCGCGGATATCGCCCTAGATACGTACATTCTTACCTCTTAAAATACACTGTAAAACTAATATCAGGAACATAAATGACATGAATACAGTTGTACTGATTCGGTTTCTCCTCGCCCCAACCGTTCAGAACTACCACAGCCAGCCAACTTGAATGAGAAATTGGTGCTACTCATTTTCTAAATCACAAACAGACAACAAAAATCTCATCAGACTTTACATCCATAACTCAAAATCCACAGCCCCCAGGCATAAATCCAGCAAAACCCACATGCCCAATATATTTCCTCAAAGGAATCTAACACGCATTTTAACACAGCAAAGAAACCGAATACCCAAATCAATTTATCAGTGCAAATCAATACCAGGATAAATGTATCAGTTCAGATAAAAACCCAAATCAATATGCCAGTGCAAATCAATACCCAGCTAAAGGGATTGGCCGAATCAATACCCAAATATCGATCACAATTCAAATGATAAACGATCCGCAACAGTAAGATAAGGGGAAAAAGGGGATTTTGGGCACCCTACCTGAATGTTTGAAGCTCGAGCAATGCAGTGAAATTACGCAGAGGAAGCAAGCGAGAAGTATTCAATGCTTTCGTAGTCCAGAGGGCGCTGGGAAGAAGTCAATCGAAAAGCACGAGAGTCTGGCTCAGTGAGCATACAAAGGGGTAACAGCTTCAGTCTCATGGTAGAGAAACTTATGGTCTCTGAACTTCACCTGATCCCATGACAGCGACGCCTACATTTACTAACCATCCAGAACAACTTTTGCAACTGATCTTGCTCCGGAGAAGCCTTTGCCTCCTGCAACGCAATTCTCCTCTTCTGAAGAACAGCGTCAGTTGTTTTCGAATGGCATTAGCTGCGCGTTCGGTTGGTACTCGTCACGGTTGTCACGGTTGTCGTCGGCCACGTTTCGCTCATGCACATCATAATTATTGGTTCCAAGATATGCCCACCGCAGAGAGAGTTTTCATCATTTATATGTATGATCTGGCCGGCCATAATGAAAATCCGAAAACACAAAGCCCTAAGTGTCTGACGGCTGAACACCCATGTAGCAGCAGATTATAAAATATGTAAACTCAATATATATTTTGCTGCTTACAAAATTTAATAATATGGCATATTACAACCATTAACCAACGCAATGATAAATCTCTTTGTCTATTTCTCTTATTAACTAAGCACAATGATAAACCTCTGTCTTTTTCTGTCCCGCAGGTCTCAACGTTTTTATGTCGACTATAATTAACTAAATTATTTTTATGACAACGAACCTTAAATGACAATTAAAAAAAAAAAAACGAAAACTTGTGAAGTTAAATTTGACATTACCCACGATTCGATTTCAGCGACATTCAGCTACTGCAATTCCAATATACAATTAACATAACGTTGAGGTAGACTTGAATGAATGATTTGATTATTCTATTGGAATGCCATATGTACACAGCAATGATTTAACATATAAATTAATCAATTCTATATTGTGAGCGATCTTCTTATGCATGAAGACTCAAATAAGTCAAATCAATGAAACTACCATGTCAACTCTGTAATGAAAATTAAATGGTTTGCACCTAACCTTCTTTCTTCCAAAGCGCATCACAGGTTATTTATTATCAATTGAGATTTTATAATCCCACAAAGTCAATATATAACTGCACAATAAGCATTTAAACACGTCAATTTGCATGTGAAAACTGAATCTACTGATTGGTGCTCCTGTAGGCTATAGTGCTGCTGTAGGCTATAGCTCTGTTGCAAACACTGTTACACTGCAAAGTTTATTCTTTGAGCCATTGGCCCGCCATGTTCTATATTCTAAATAGGATCTCCGCATGTTATTTTGATATTTTCCGGTCTTTTAGTGTCAGTGGGCATCGAGTTGCGCCCTTTTAAATGGTTTACTTCATACTATATTATCAAATTAACTTGATGAATTGGCTGTCAACTCATTCTCATATTGCTGACTGGACATACCTCTTGACCACGAAGAGCGATCCCTCGACATCTTTGCGACTCTGCGCAAAATCCATGTCAGTCTCTGGAATTTCACATTTCTATTAAGCAAAATCTCTGCAGATTTTACCAATTTTCCAAAAAAAAACAATAAAATGACCAAAACCTTGAGGACATAATTAAATTCTAGCAAAAGTTCGTTTTATGTTCAGAACGACAGAAAAGGAGTACACACCCATTGGCTTTGTTCGGTATTGAATTCGTAAAATGTAACATGAGCGGCTGTGAAGAGGATGTCTTCGTCACAGGGATCGATCCGGTTAAGCACGGTGAGATTGAGGAGCTTGGTGCTCTGCTGGTCCAGTTGTGGCATCAGTTTCCCGTTCTGCGACATCGGGGTTCCTTATTATTATCTGGCCCTTTGGAAGGCCACACTCCCTTATTGTATCAGGCTGATGGCTATTCTCAGAAGCGCCTTCGGGCCTAATTGTAAATCCTCCGAAGAATGAGCTGTATACCTCCCGGGGCTATATACACATGGAATTTTGTTGGTTCTCGTATCATAATTTCACGGCACCGGCCCTTGCATTTGCTGCCAAGAACAGAAGGCAGGCACTGCCAGCTATGGAACTGCACTGCACCTACACTCTTGCCGAGGTGAAACTTGAATAGAAACCATGCACAGGACGCTGCTGGTGGCTGGACCAGCTAGGCAGGGACTAGCTACCATGCAGCCTGTCTTGTTTATTCAAGTTATCAGTTACTTTAATGTATGAAGACAAACACAAGGGGGATCGTATTACAATACTTTTCATGTAACTACCATCAAGGTTTGATAAATATAACATTGGTTTTGAACCTATCGATATCCTTATAAAAAACTTAAATCCACCGCATTTTTAGATGTTCTGCACATTCTACTGCAATAAAAAGCAATTTATGTAATGCTTTTTCCAAAATCCCAAGTATCATATATAGTTTCATATTATAAATTTTGTATTATTATTATTTAGTTATTAAACAAAGTTTTCGGATAGAAAATGAGGGAAATTTGGGTAATAATATTTGTTTTTAATAAATTAATTTAGATATTATTTTTCAATAACTAGTAATAATTAGTTTTAATAAATTAATTTAAATATATTATTTTAAAAAACTAACAGTTTAAATATGGCCGTTACCTGTTAATATTTTTAATAAAATTAATGAAATAATATCAATTTTTTAAATATTTTTTTCAAAAAATAACAATTTAATATACCCAATACCTATTAATATTTTAATAAATTAATGACATAATATCATTATTTAAATATTTTTTTCAAAAAACTAGCCATTAATATAGCCCTTAATAATATTTGTTTTTAATATATTAATATATTAATATTATAATTTAAACGTTATTGTTCAAATATAGTCATTACTTGAGATTATGTCTCTACATTGCTCTCTATTTAAGCCTTTGCCATGGTCTGCCTCTTCATCTAATCTTGATGATAAATCAAACTTGTTGGTTCCGAACGCGTCGGCCAAAAAATTATCTCCTGTAATTTCTATACAAATACTTTGTTTAATTTATTATAGATCACGGAAGCTTGAATACATAAATTATTTATTTATGTTTATTGCGATTTATACCATGCTTTCTCCAAAATCCCAAAAATAATATATAGTTTTATAGTACTTTGTATTATTATTATTTATCTACTTCTTCAATTAAATTTAATGTATGAACACGAACGCCAATTTTTTTTAATGTAACTAACATCAAGGTTTTAGAGATATAAAAGTCGTTTTGAATCTATTGATATCACGATAAAAAAATCAATCCACCGTAATTTCATTTTTTTGGAAGTTTAAGCTTGATTTTAAATTTAATAATATATATTTCAACCTAATCTACGACCATTTATGATTCTTCTTGAATAAATTTATGATTCATATCGAATAAACAGAGACTTCAAAG
>APFE030874743.1:14694-40073 GCA_000404065.3 Pinus taeda
AAATCAATTATAATTTTAATGCCCCATAAATATTAACTTTTACCATTAATATTTCTTTATTATATTATTGATAGTAAACATTTAATCTATAATATTAATAAATAAACTTAAAATTTAGATCACTTTATAACCTATTTAAAACATATTCGACTCATGCCTCTAGTCCCATTGATCGATCTCTTTCTATACCTGGGTTGAATTTAAGAAGAGATTAGTCTTAATATTAAGTGAAACGATATTATCTTTAAAATTTTGTAAATCATTTTTTTTTTCAAATGAAAGGTAAATCATTTTTTTTGTAAATCATTTTTTTTTTAATTTTGTAAATAATTTTTTTTTTAGATTTTGTAAATGAAAGGTAAATCATTTTTTTTTTCTGTTTTTAAATCCACGGAATATAGAGTAAATTTCTCTTTGTTGGTTCTATTACTTTTGATCATAAATATATTTATCAAACCAAAGAGAGAATGACTAGTATGTTTCAATCTTCCTTACAATGAAGTTGGTGGTGAATGTTACACAATTGTTTATCAATCCTATTCACTTTTTTCATTGGTTAGTTAGCAAATTTTTGTGTTTACATTTTTTATCAGCGAAATAAATATTTTTGATTTTGCAATTTTATAGATATATTTAAAAAAAAATTTAAATAGGATATTAAAAAATATTATTAATGGAAATTGAATTTATTAAAATAAATAAATGAGTATTAAAATATAACATGTTACTAAAATTTTAGTAGATATAAAATTAATAAATAAGATGATAAAATAGATTAATAAATAAGATGATAAAATTTTAGTAGATATAAAATTAATAAATAAGATGATAAAAATCCGGAAAGACGTGAATGTTTGCGTGAATTTCTATGAAGCCAAAGTCTTAATCTATTTTTGTTTGCGGGTTACAGGTATCTATGATGGATGTTTTGGTAACCACACGAGAAAACTTTAGTCCATAGGATTGGGCATATATAGTAATTGAGGACGAATATTAATGACAAAGTGTTTGTGAAAAATATATAATGCAACACGAAAAGTATCAATAAGTGATTTTCATAGTTGCACAAAAATAATTATAATCCAGTGTTAAATATTTGAAATGCGCGCGCAAACTCTATATATATTTTAAAGCAAGGCTCGAAAAAGAGGCTCGACAATTGGATTTTGAACATGTACCTTTTTGCTGTCGTAAGTGTCATGCACATGGACATATTTTTCAGGATTGTCCTCTTGATGCTAAAACTCAAACCTCTCAGCCCTCAGGCAAGTCGGACCATGATG
Source organism: Pinus taeda (assembly GCA_000404065.3). Classification (NCBI taxonomy): domain Eukaryota; kingdom Viridiplantae; phylum Streptophyta; class Pinopsida; order Pinales; family Pinaceae; genus Pinus; species Pinus taeda. The sequence continues at coordinate 15,978 of APFE030874743.1, forward strand.
GCTTCACGAAGGTCGCAAATTGCAAAAGATTGCATAAAAAACCTTCCTCCGGGAAAAACCCCAGCAGGATGCTGCCTCCATCGCCTCCACAAGCAACAGCTTTGAGGTTCTTGTCAAAACTTTAGAAGACCCACCTCAGAACACTTTTCCAATCCCACCGCTAATCATCACGTCCTCTTCCATCCCCACTCCTACTCCTTATCCTCCTCCACCTTGTCCTCGACCTCCTCCTCCTCCTCCACTACCTCTTCTTCGCCCAACTCTTTTACCACCTCTGCCTGTACCTCCACCTCCTCCTCCACCTCCCCTCCACCTCCTCCACCTCTACCTCCTCCACCACCTCCGCATATGCCTCCTCATCCTCCTCCTCCTCCTCTTCCTCCTCATCCACCACCACCACCATCTCTTCCTCTGCCGCCTCTTCCTCCTCATCCACCACCAACTCCAACTCCACCTCCACCTCACCCACCCTCTCCTCCTACTCCTAGTCCTTATCGTCCTCCTCACGCTCGTCCTCCACCTCCACCTCCTCCACCTCAGCTACTCCTTCTCAGCCTCTTCCTCTGCCTCCTCCTCCACCTCATAGTCAACCTCCACCTTCATCATATTTTCCTCTTGCCCTTCACTGCCACTTCCACCTCCACCTCCACATCTATCTCCTCCTCCTCCACCTCCACCTATACCTCTACCACCTCATACTCCATTAGCAACTCCTCCTCCTCCACCACTTCCTACTCTATCACCTCCTCCTCCTCCTCCACCCCCTCCTCCTCCTTATCCTCCTCCACCTCCACCTCCACCTCCTCCTCCTCCTCCAGCACCTCCTCTTCCTCGAACTCCTCTACCACCTCTGCCTCTGCCTCCACCTCCTCCTCCACATCATTTGTCTCCATCTCATCCACCACCTCCATCTCTCCCTCCTCCTCCTCCTCCTCCACCTCTTCTTCCTCCTCCTCCTCCCGCGCCACCTCCAACTCTCCCTCCTCCTCCACCTCTACCCTCTCCTCCTCCTCCTCTTCCTCCTCCTCCTTTTCCTCTTCATCTTCATCCACGACCAACTCCAACTCCACCTCCAGCTCCACCTTCACCTCCTCCTCCACCTCATACTGAAAATCAACCTTCACCTCCTTTTCCACTCATCCTCCACCTTCACTTCAACCTCCACCTCCACATCCATCTCATGCTCCTCCTACTCCTCCTCCTCCTCCACACCCTTCTCATCCTCCTCCTCCTCCACCTCCACCTATACCTCTACCACCTCCTACTCCATCACCACCTCCGCCTCCACTCGCACATCCACCTCCTTCCTCCTCCTCCACCTCCAACTCCTTCACCTCCTCCACCTCCAACTCCTCCTTTACTTCCTCCTCATCCTCCTCGATTTCCATGTCCACCTCCTCCTCAACGACCTCCTCCTCCTCCTCCTCCTTCCGTTCCTCCTCCACCTCCACCAACTCTGCCTCCTACACCTTCACCTCCATCTCAACCAACATCACCACCTCCTCCTCCTTGACCACCTCCTCCTGCAACTCCACCTCCTCCTCAACCACAACTTCCACCTCCATCTCCAACACAACCTCCACCTCCGCCTCGTCCTCCTCCTCCTACTCCATATCCACGTCCACCACTTCTACCTACTCCTGCTCCTCCTCCACTTCCTTCTCTTCCACCTACTCTTCCTCCACCTCCACCTCCTCCACCACCTCTGCCTTTTCCTCCACCCATTACACCACCTCCACCTCCGCTGCCTCCTCCTCCTCCTCCACCACCACCACCACCTCCAACAGCTACATGTCCACCGCTTCTACGTTGTCCTCCTCCTCCACCTACTCTTCCTCCACCTACACATCATACACCACCTTTTCCTTTGCCTGCTCCACCACCTCCTCCTCATCTGTCACCTCCTCCTCCATCACCTCCACCACCTCCACCACCTCCTCCATCCCAACCACCACCATCACCACCTCCACCTTCTCCTCCTCCTCCTCCACCACCACTTCCACCTCCTCCTTCTCCTCCTTCTACTCCATCTCTACCTTCTCCTCCTCCTCCACCTCGCCCTCCTCCTCCACCTACACCTCCTCCAACTCCTCAACCTCTGCCTCTGTCCCCTCCTCATCCTCCTCCTCCTCCTCCTCCACCACTACCTCTACCTCCTCCACGACCAACTACACCTCCTCCTCCTCCTCCGCCTCCACCTCTACCTCCTCAACCTTTGCCTCCTCCTCCTGCTCCTCCTCCACCTCCTTCTCATCCGCAACCTCCACTTCCGCCCCCGCCTCCTCCAGCTCCGCTTGCTCTTCCACCACCTAGTCCATCAACAACGCCACCTCCTCCTCTCCCTTTTCTTCTTTCTCCTCTTCCTCCTCGTCCACCAACTCCTCCACCTACTCCACCTCCACTACCACCTCCACCTCCTCCTTAACCGCCTTCACCTTCACTACCTTCTCCTTCTCCTCCTCCACCACCACCATGACCACCACCTCCACCTAAAAATATTGATAATTTGGATTATTTTTCAAGTACTCATATTTCTACAAATTTATATTTAAAAGTATTAAAAATACTATTTAGAATGTTGAATTTATTTGTGTGCTAAAAATTTCAAAAATATATGATGTAACCCAAATTCCAATTCAAATAAAAGAAAAAGCTAAATCTATTTGCATATTAAAATATAGTTTAAAAATTGAGACGTCAAAGTGTATCCCACGCAGGAAACATTTACAATCAGTGATTTGAAAAATCCGGAAAGACGTGAATGTTTGCGTGAATTTCTATAAAGCCAAAGTTTTAATCTATTTTTGTTTGGGGGTTACAGGTATCTATGATGGATGTTTTGGGCAGATATAGTATCAATAATCACAATATAATGCAACACGAAAAAGTATCAATAAGTGATTTTCATAGTTGCACAAAAATAATTATAATCTACAAATGACCCTCCATGCGCTTTAAATAGAATTCATGGACCAATTTGGTGTTAAGCCACGGATCAAGTGTCGCTAATACTGAGGAGAGAATGAACCATCGGATCACTACATATCGTGACCGTCGGATTGTAAGTTACAAATGTACATAGTAAAGAAACACACTTTACCTAACTCTATACTAGACCAAGTTATACTTAAATATTCCACAGTTCCTAATGAAAATTCCACAATTGCTAACATACAAGCCTATGAGAGTGACTTTGAGTTGTTGGTCACTCTCTTACCTATAGCATGAGAATGAATTTCGTTAAGAGGCTTAAAACATCAGTGGGACCCAGGGAAAGGATGTCTAAGTGGCTGACATGTCTCCTAGGGGTGTAATTGTCGATGTGGATGGGTTTGTTTGATGAGTTCCATTGATTCCATTTCCTTAATGTCACCAAGGATATTGAATTCCTTATAGTAACATCTCTCATCACATGTTTTCCCGATTGGTTGGCTACTTGGGTGGACCTGGGAGGAGGGTGTGTTAGAGATACAACGTGCGAAGGAAGGTATGTGTAAGTCTGACAATGAGGAGATTACCTATCAAAAAGAAAATCTTGTGGAAGATATCAAGAGAAAAGACGTTCTAGTCCTTCTACAAGAAGAAGACCAAGGAAAATATGAGAGACTAGAATCAGAGAACAAGCAGTTAAAACATGAGTTTCTCAGATTAAGAAGGGAAAAAATCTCACAGACATGCAAAGATGATATTCTGTATTTGAAAGTTAAACTGGAGGAAGCTAAATGAAAAGAGTAATTTCTTCAAGATTTGATGCAAGAATGGGAAGAGAACTATCAGAGTCTTGAAGCAAAGGTTATCTCTCTGAGAACTGATCTTGAGATAACAATGACTAAGATTGTTTTAAATGAAAAATTTTCCAAAGGGACAAGGAGACTAAATCAAATCTTCAACATTCAAAGACCCTCAAGAATCAAAACCTATCTGGGTTACTCTAAGCGACAAGAATCTTGTATTGGGAAGATAAACTTCAAGTCCACGGGATTCAAAGAACCACAAAGCCATGGGAAGAAGCTTCATGAAATACATAATGAATACAAAGGAGAAGCAGGGAAAAGAGGAGATTGTCAATGGAGAATGAACTAATCAGCTAGGTGATCAAGGTATTTCCTACACAATTTCATAATGCTTTCAATAGTCATCCCTATTTTTTTATGGTCACTATTATAAATGGAATATCTTTGGACATAAAGGAATTGATTGTAGAAGGATCAAAGTTGAAGGATATGAAAATCTCAGATATAATATACATAGCATTTTTAAATAGAAAAACTCCTCTCTCAGAGCTCAAAATGTCTTCTCTCCCTTGCTAAGTGAAGTAAAATGCTTGAAATGTAATGATTTTGGGCACAAAGCTAGTGAGTGCAGATGTAGGTTAGAATACCTATCTAAGTCCCAAAATGTCAGACAAACAGCTATCCAAAAGGATAAAGGGATTTGGAAATGAAATCCTAAAAGGATCATGCAGTGTGGACTCACCTTATTAACTCATAATAAAGAAAAAAATGGTATGTGGATAGTGATTATTCCAAACATATGACTAGGGACAAAAGGAAATTTATGTCGCTTAAAGAAAAGGATAGAGGAAGCAATGCCACCTTTGGAAAAAATGCTCCAGCAATAATTAAAGGTAAACGTGTAATCAATCTTGATTAAAAAACAAAAGCATATAATATGTTGTATGTAGAAGGCCTCAAGCACAATCTAATCAATGTTAGCCAAATCTATGATAATGGCTACGATGTGACCTTTTGATCTAAATATTGTGAGATCCGCAACATAAAGAATGGAAAACTAGTGGGATAAGCAATCGATATGAACAATAGTGTACATGTGTTTGATGATTCAAGGGTTAATTGTTATTTAAGCAAAACAAGTGAAGCATGGTTGTGGAACAAGAGGCTTGGGCATATGAATTTTTGCAGTTTGATAAAAGAAAGCAAGATGGGAGTAGCGAGAGGATAACTAAGATTGTCAAAGCCCAATGAAACATTCTACAAGTCATGATAGTTTGGGAAGCAAACTAGGACTCATTTCAAATCAAAAGAGTTCTCCTCATCTAAACCTCTTGAGCTCATTCACACAAACATTTGTGGCCTAACTAGAGAAAAAACCTCAAAAGGAGAGAAGTATTTCATGTTTCTCATTGATGATTTCACAAGGGCCACTTGGATTGTCCTCTTAAAAGAAAAATCAAAAGCATTCAAGCATTTTAAGAAGTTTAAAAATCAAGTATAAAATGAGAAAGACTTAAAGATAAAATGGTTAAGATCAAACAGAGGGGTAGAGTATACCTCAAGAGAATTTGAGGAATTCTGTGAAGAGAATGATCTCAGGAGGCACTACTCAGTGGCTAGAACTCCTCAGAAAAATGTAATAGAAAGGACGAATAGAGAAATCGAGGGAATGGCCAAAGAAATTTTGAATCAAGCAGCAATGTCACACAACTTATTAGGAGAAGTAGCCCATGCAACAATATATTTCTTAAACAAAACTCAAATCAGGCCTAATAGTGATAAAAATCCCTATGAGTTATGGAAGGGAAGACCTACATCAGTTAAACAACTCAATGTGTTTGCAAAAAAGTGATTCGTTACAAGGAATGATAAGAATCTTGGAAAGTTTGATTCACGCGATGACAAAGGGATATTGTCGAGTACTCTATTCGAAGAAAAGGATATAATTGTCACAACAATTGCATAAAGAATATTGAGGATTGCATTGACGTGATAGAAGACGAAGTATTTTCACAACCTGAATCCTCTAAAAGTAATATGAACTCATATGATGAAAAAAGTTTAGATTTGAGGTCCGTCGATATGAATGAAATAGATTCAAACAATGAATGTGAGGAAGAGGGCACAACTTCAACACCAAAGACACCTTCCAGGGATGTATAAAAGGAACATCTTAAGAGCCAGATCCTTTGAGATTATGTGAATTTGGCTCTGTTATCACAAATAGAATCCAAGAACCTATGTCAGGCAAGTGAAAACAAGTTCTCGATGAAGGTTATAAATGAAGAACTTGACCAGATTGAAAAGAATGTATCCAAATGGGTTTTCAAGAACAAAACTGAATGAATAGGGTCAAGTAATCAAGAACAAAGCTCGATTGGTCTGCAAAGGGTATGCCGAAATAGAAGGGATATATTTTGAAGAAATGTTTGCACCAGTTACTTGGTTGGAAGTTATTAGGATCTTTCTTACTCTTGGCATCCATAAGAATATAAAATTATATGAGATGGATGTGAACTATGCATTTCTCAATGGAGATTTAGAAGAAGAAGTTTACATTGAGCAGCCAAAAGGATTTCTTCTCACCTTCGATGAAGGCTTTGTATGAAAACTAAAGAAGGCCCTGTATGGATCAAAACAAGCCCCCATAGCTTGGTACGAAAGGTTAGATAAGTAGCTTCAGAAAAAAGGGTTTAAGAAAGGCACAATTGATAGTAGCCTTTATGTAAAGTTTGATGGTGACCATCTACTCATAATAGTAGTGTATGTGGATGACGTAATATGAGGCAATGATTTGGAAAACTTAGGGCATCAATTTGCAAAATCTATGCAATTTGAACTTGAAATGTCCATGATTGAAGAACTATCCTTCTTCCTGGGTCTACAAATTACCTAGTCTCCACCAGGATTGTCTATATCTAAATCCAAATATCTCAAGGAAACTTTGAAGAAATTTGGGTTGGAATATTTCAAACCAGTCAACAGACCCATGAATAGTGTATGCAAGTTGTGCAAAGAATATGGAAAACCACCGGTAAATCAAATTGAATACAATTCAATGATAGGAAACTTATTGTATCTGACATCCTCAAGGTGAGACATCATGCAAGAAGTGGCGATTATGGCCATATTTCAAGCCTTTCCATGAGAGAGTCATGTTGTTGTTGTCAAGAGGATTTTCAAATATCTTCAAGGTACAAAAGAATATGGACTGTGGTATGCTAAGAGCGAAAATTTAAAATTGAAAACCGATACAGATGCAAATTAGGCTGGAAGCCTTGATGATAGGAAGAGTACTTCTCGGGCAACCTTCTTCCCAGGAAAAGGCTTGGTGTCATGGGTCAGCAAGAAACATGCCTCAATTTCTTTTTTCGACTGTTTAAGATGAGTATATCGCTGCTTCTACCTGCTTCAAATAGATTATATGGATGAAGCAAAAATTGAAAGATATACACATAGAGCTAGCTGATCCCATTCCAATAATGTGTGACAAAACTAGTGCCATCAACATCTACAAAAATGCAGTCATGCACTGAAAGACTAAGCATATTCCTATCGAGTTACATTTCTTGAGGGAATAGGTTGCAACCAATAGGGTTAGACTTGAATATGTATCCACTAAAGAGAAACTAGCAGATATATTTACCAAGCCATTGGTAAGAGAACCATTTCAATGCCTTAGACAATAGATAGGAGTTATGGCTGCTCTGCCCAAATGACTTCATTTTGGTAGGTAGTGGTAGCTACTCATCATGAGGAACTCATGGTAGAGTAGGTTGCAATGGTTCAAGGGGAGTGCCCGAGAACTATTCTTTGCCATTGTTGTCAAAGGGGGAGAAGATTGGCATCAGAGTAGACCATGTCTACCCTAAGGGGGAGCTTATGGTGTTGTTGTCAATGCCAAAGGGGGAGATTGTTAGACATTTGATGGTGTATGGGTGGATATGAAATTATTTGTATTGATGTCAAATAAGGCTCAAAATTATGATTGGGTGTTTGGAAGAAATCCCATGGCTGTTGGAGCTCTTTGTAGAAAATCATCACATTAGCAGGCTTACTGAAGAAGTCATAAAATGATGATTATAGTGATGGACTAGATGGAATCCCATGGTAGTTACAAGCTTCATGTAGAGAATCATCACAGTAGTAGACTTACTAAAGAAGCCATAAAATGATCTTGATGGTGGTTGAGAGTTCAATTGTCCAAGCACAAAGTAGAAGAGTAAGAGAGAAGAGATCTTTGCAACGCTCTAATAGACCTTGTAAACAAGATGGATGGACTATCGTAACTTACATGAATAATTTGAAGTGGACGCTGATGCCGAAAGTTTTCCTCACATCAACTTGAGAAATGCGTACAGCGCGACTCCTTGGCGCTTCTTACCCCGCCTTACAATCTCCAACAACGATGTTCTTGGAAGAACAGTCCTCAGACTGGCGGCCCAGCAGGCTTCAATATTAATTCAAGTAAAAATGTTACACACCATTAATACAACAAGTCAAGAGCAGACTTGGATAGCACACTCACTCAAACACTCACTATGGCTCGCAAACTCACGATACCAAAACTATACTAACCTATCTCTATATATACACATAAAAGAGCATCTAGAGGGTCCTGCCTGACATCGATTGGTCTAGGCGGTGTCTACTCAGATAAGCTCGAATACAATAAAGGAGCACAATAATTACAAAAGATGCACCCGCATGTGCATCTGCGAAAGTAAAAGTAGGGGCTGATTGATCAGCCGTTAGAATCTTCATCCGTATCGGATGTGGGATGGTTGTCATAATAATGCTTTTCCAACATATCAAGGTACTTTTTCTCCCAGTCGACATTATTGGGTTGAGCATCTTGATACATGTCAATAAAGAGGGTTTCTTTTTCCGTGAAAGCATCCGCATCTGCTTTTTCTTTTCCTTTACTGATTACCACTTGGACAGTAGATTCCTTTTGGATGGGGGCACGCGATGATTGACCGGTATCAAACTTGATAGTGTCTGCTGTGACATAAAGACGCTTCTTTGGAAATAGAGATTCGGTGTCTTTAGCTTTCCATCGTGTAAGATAAGCAATAGGATCAATCTCAATCCCTAGAAAGATATCAGACCTCCGTGGCTTTATTTCAGGCACATTCTGAACCGCTAACTCGACTCCATCGAGCAAATCCCAACGGAATATCTGAAACATCGTGACAGTTCTTTCGATGCAATATTGTACCCAAATTTTACAATACTGGCTAATATCATATTGATTTTGCCAGTTGCGAGAGAAGACAACTGAGGAACAGACATGATGAGATAAAATCAAACTGATTAAAAAAGCTATATCTTCAGACCAATTACCATGAAGAATTTTCATAGTAATAAAATTCTTAGTATTAACCCAGATTTCGAATGCAGGTTTAGTGACTTGCAATTGATCAAGAGTTTTGATCATAGAGATTTTCTCTGTTAAGAAAAGCTTTGGAAACTCTTTTAGCCACGTCGTAATTTTACGAATTAAATCTGGATTATCAACAAGATTAGGACCTTCTAGCTGAACAGAACTATACATCTGATCAAATGGATTTTGAGGAAGAGGGACTCTAAATTCAACACTGTAGTGATCCCATGGAGAAGTGTAAGTTCTGAGATATTGAACTGTTCGTTCAACACACTGTGAAGCTCGGATTACAATCTTCTTCTGACACCTGCCATCTTTGATTTCCCAATCAGCAAATGGTTGAAATAATTCATACTGAGGGAATGAATCGGTTGAGTGAAATTGTTGATCAATTCTTTGTAAATAGGCGGCATCCAGTTCTTCAAATAGATCAGAGATACGTAAAGAAACAAGGAACCTTTGGACTTTTTCACACATATTTATTTCTGCAAGATCTAACATCTTGGCAGAATTATATACAGAGAGAGCAAAATCTACAACACCTATTATCTGATAATAATTCAAAACTTTTAAAACATGGATTGCTTGATCAGTGTAAACCTTGGTCCAAAAGTCATCTAATGTCTTGAAATATACCTTGACTTTCAAATTAGGCAAGGGATAGACTTTAACCAATTCTTCGTCTAAACCTAGAAATGGACCAATATTCTTTGCTTGCCATGCTTGGCAATTTTGTATCCACTGATTGCGGCGAATCCGTAGACCAACAATCTTTTTGATCTCATTACAGAGATCACCAGCAATTTGTTGCAGAATTCTCCAACGTTTGACAAAGGTGATGAGAGAATCTTCTTCTGGAAGATAGAAATGACTGGTTTGTGAAACCATACCAAAAGCTTTGTTCATCTCCCTGGTCAATGCATCAGCCAAAAAGTTAGAATTACCGGGTATCCATTCTACATCAAATTCATACATCTGAAACCACATCTGCCATGCTAATAACCTTCCTCTAGCTAACTGTTTATCTATCTTGGCATTGAGGAAATATTTGAAGTTCATGGAATCAGTTCTAATTAGGAACTTAGCAGGGGCTAAATAGAGTTCAAATTTCTGAATTCCATTGAATATGGCAAGAGTTTCTTTTTCGGCTGGAAAATATTCCTTCTGATGTTTAGAGAATTCACCAGAGGCATAAGCACATAAAACTTCTTCCACCTTATTTTCAACTGTGACCCTTTCTAAAAGTGTAGCTGACCAAAAATTATCAGAAGCATCTGTCTGTAAGATTAGGAATCCATTTCCAGGAGGTTTGAGAGATGGTAACTTCTGACATTCAACTTTGAGGTTCTGTACTGCAACAGTAGCTTCAGGAGACCAGCCACCATTAATAAATTGACGAATAGGGGCTGTCTTTTCAGACAAATCTGGAATATATTTATGAACATAGTTTAGAATACCCAAAAACCTTTGAATCATCTTTTTGTCAGCAAGACGATCTGGAAACTCAGATAACTTCATGAGCGAATGAGGCTGCATCTGAATTTTACCTTCTTGCATCTGAATACCGAGGAATTCTATATGGTCTTGGAATAACACCATTTTCTTCTCTGAAAGAACTAGACCATGATTCTTTGCTTCCTCCAAAAATATATGCAAATGTTTAAGATGGGATTCTAAATCACTACTATGGACAAGAATGTCATCAATATATACAACTATAAAATCATATTTACCAAAGATATGATCCATTCTTCGTTGAAAGAATGCAGGGGCATTTTTCAAGCCGAACGGAACAACTTTCCACTGATAAAAACCAACAGGGCATGTGAAAGCTGTCTTGTGACGATCTTCTTCAGCAATCTGAATCTGATAATATCCTGATTTTAAATCAAACTTACTAAATATCTTACTACCATGTATTTTACGCATGATAGTTTCTTGTCTTGGCAATGGATAATTAAAGCTCTTAGTTATTGCATTAAGAGGCTTATAATTGATTACCATTCTATCTTTGCCACGAACTATTTCAGAATGATTTCTAACCAGAAATGCAGAGCAGGAATAGTGAGATTCACTTCTTTCAATTAATTGAAGATCTAATAATTCTTGAATCTGCTTTCTCATCTCATTTTCTTCAGCAGGAGTACAAGGAATTAATTTACCTGTTACTCCGTTATCATGTAGCGTAATGATTTCTTGTTTTGGACTAGCTGTCGTCCAAAAAGCCTGTGGATTTGTAGAACAACATTTCAACAATTGATCAAAAATATCATTTTGTGCAGTAGACCAATTTTGATCTCTATTAGCCTTTAAAGTTGACTGAGCTTTAGCTTCATACAGCTGTAAAACTTCAACCCAGTCACGAGAAACTTTCTTAGGCTTCTTAGAGTCTATTTTCTTTTGGCTCGGGCTCTTGCGAACTTCTGAATCTGCAATGTTTAATCTGGGAACTGATATTGCTTTCTTTTTGACATTGAAGATAATTTTATCTTCACTAATTGTAACTGGCAATACGGAATTGATAAAAGGCATTCCCAAAAATAAACTAGCAGAATTGTCATAGTGTTGTACCGCAGAGATTTTTACAAGAACCCCCCCCAACTTCATAGAAACATTATCAACATAGTGGGTAAGGTTGACCGAACCACCAATGGTCTCAGAAACAATGATATGCTGCAAAGGCTTCCATAAACCTTTGAATAACGAAGGACGGGCAAGGTTTTTTGAACCACCAGTATCGATGAAGGCATCGACACTAATCCATTCACCTCGAACTTGAATTTCTACAGGAATATACAAAAGCTGATTTGTTTTTATCATTTTTTTATGAAAAAGAGCAGATTCATTTACAGCAGGAGTATTTACAGAAAGTGCAGGAGACTGTGAGACTTCTTTAGGATAAGGACAAAGATAATTCACCAGTGGTTGTGGAGACAATGAAGGAAAACGGGGTTGGGAATTCATAGTGTCAATAGAGAGAAGTGTATCAGTCTCGGAAATGTCTGAAGAGGATTTAACATATTCATCAGTCTCAGACAAATCACTGTAATGAGGATCATCTTCCCAATCATCTTCTTGAGAAGTTGATGCATGAACATTCATTTTTTGGCTATATTCTACTGGTTGTTCAGGTTCTGAATCAGAGGCATCAGTAAGAATATAGACATCAGAAACATCATCTTGAGATTCAACAACAGACCATTCATCAGCAAATTCTTCTATATCAAAACATGCTTTCATTTTTCCAGAAATGCTTTTAGGACATTTTCTAGCAAAATGACCTTCTTGTTTGCAGATATAACAACGATCTTTGTCATCATTTCTTTGCTGCCTTCTACGTTTGACATAGCGGTATCTTCTAAACGGCTTTCTTGGATTGCTAACCCTTTTTGGTTTGTATTTGCCATATCTCTTTGATCGCTTAGATCTCCCCTTTTTAAAAGGAGTCCATGGTAAAACATCTCGGCAAACATTCAAATTTGGAGTGACATTATGAGCTTGTTTCTGCCAACATAAGTATTTCACTTTTTCTTTAGCTCGAAAGAGAAGATCTATCCAGTAGATCTGATCAATTCTTTTTCCTTGATTATCTAAATCTTTAGAAATCATATCACCAAGGTTTCCAGGGAGCTTAGAGAGAAAGTAAACTTTTTGACTAAAGTCATTATTCAGCTTAGCTTTAAAAACTTTTCCCATATATTCATGACCAAAACTTTCAAGATCTTTAAGATCCTTGCATTCCATGCGGGAAAGATCAGTTAAAAGCTGTCTGACTTCATCAGTCGGTTCAGGGACAAACTGTGTTAGCAACAAGACTTCTAATGTGGCTAAACCAGATAAGGCAACATTTTGTCTTTCTTCCGGGGTAGCAGAAAACCACCAATCCCATACAATACCAACCATACGCTTCTCAGCAAGTAAAAAGATAGAGAAATTATCATACTTGGAGACTACTTGCATCTGATAGAGCGCACCTATCCATATCCTTATGGAGTCTGCAGGATTTTTTGACCTATCCAGATCTAACACATATCCAGACATATTTGCAGAGAATAAATCTTCTTCCAATCGAGGATATTTTGGCTCTGTTTGTCTATTGGCTTTTTGTAGAGATGGTTTAATAAATGAAGGAAATAATGTAGCAGCATTTTCAAAAGTAGCAAGTTCAGTTTTATTCTTAAAAGTTGGAAGACTTTTAGCTTGATTCTTTACAAAACTGACTTGGCTATTGCTTGACTCGGCTTTATCAGTTCCTTCTTGATCTTCTTCTTGGGATTCAGTATCATCCCATTTTTCAGGAACTTCCATAGTTCTAGAAAACTGAGGAGGCATTGCAGCTCTTTTCTTCTTAGCTTTTCTTCGCTTTTCTTTTTCAGCTCTTCTCTGTCTATCTGCATCTTGTTCAGACTGCAGGAGCCGAAGGTTAGCTAAAATTTGTTCTGACTGACAACCCAAATCATCTAAGACTTCTTCTGCATGGGCTGTCCAGGTAGTCAAATAATTCCCAATTTGATAGACTTGATCAAGATCATTTTGATTTTGAGAGTTATGCTCGATTAAAGGAGCACAATCAGCACGAGTTGCAGGTTGTTTTGATTGTGAAGAGGTGGTGCAAAACTTTGTTCTAGATGGCCATTTCCCACCTTTTACAAAACGCTTGTTTGCATGATTCCATTCTTCGAAAGGAGCAAAGGAATGAGTACGGTGCATTTTTTGAACAACGGGTAAAAAAGGTTTATGTTCAGGTATATACAATTCATTGGATGATAATACAGGTTCTGAAACTGGTTCAGAAGAATATACAGGAGCAGGAATTTCTTGGAAGGTTGGAACAGCTTGACTACTAGAGGCAAGTGTAGCAGGATCAACAGGAAACACATATTTCTTTGGCCTGGTGACAGGACGAGGAACTTGTGGCCTTGGTGGAATTAACTGAACGTGACCATCATTTATAGTGACTCGTTTAGATTTTAATTCAGGCTTGTGGGTGTCATTTATTGCTTTGTATTGGAAGTACCAATTACTAGGCAATTCTTCTTGATCATATAAGACACCTTCTACTTGGGCATTGGATAGACCAACTGTGACACAATCTTTTAAAACTGGCTGTTTCAGTTTAGGATGTGCAGTATTTGTCAACTGAAAGGAAGCTTGACCTATCAAAGAAAGATATTCACTTTCTTCTGCCATTGTTAATCCTTGGACACCAGATAATAATTTCCAACAATCCTTAAGATGAGTATCTGTCAGACTAATTGCATAGTCAGGATAAATAGTTCCATATTGACATCCAGTGGACAGGTTACCCATGATAGTACCTATACGGGCATGATCATATGTCTGATGACGTGTATCAAAGAGTTCAACTATACAAGGAGTATTGATACCATGTCGAAATAAAGGAGCAAGTCCAACTCGAATCCCCCCAAAATGTAAATAAAAGTATTTTCCATCTCGAGCATACTGACGAAATTGCTTAATTTCATCATCGGAAAACAGATTAAGAGCAAGGATTTGAACAGAAGGACCAGAAATTTTAATTGTAATTTCGACTTCTTTCAGAAAATTTTTCTTTCGAAGCAGAAAACTCTTAGGTAATTTATAAATATCAGTGGAATGGAGCTCAGGAGGAGTCCATTTTGACGGGTCTTCAACTACTTCATGTTTATCATTCTCTGACTCAGGAATGTCAGACTCAACAGAACGAGACGAAACTTCATTAACAACTTTACGCTCAACAGTAGTGAAGGATCGCAATAAACGGGCCATAATGAATTTAAACCAGAGATTGACTTCAGAAAGCTTTTATCAAAGTTACAAGCCGAAGCTTTGTAATTCGAAGGCTACCTGGCTTTCTGGAGGCTCTGTCTATAAATTCAGGGACAGGACTCTAAACAAGACTCGAAACAGGGCTCTGATACCAATAAACGACGCTCTAATAGACCTTGTAAACAAGATGGATGGACTATCGTAACTTACATGAATAATTTGAAGTGGACGCTGATGCCATATCACAAGTAGAAAATGCATCCAAACCCTACATGAGACCATATGCAATACAAAGTGCTCTAGAATATTTTTCCAACAATATGCAGAAGTTCAAAAATGGATTCCTGGATCAAAAGATATGGTCTGCTGAAATTCAGGGATTTGAAGCCTTAGGAAGGAAGTAATATCTAGCATATCAGATATCAGGATATCCAAAGTCAACACATCAGCATATCGGAGAATAGGATATCGAAGATCAGCATATTAGGCATATTGGATATTGAAACCCCAAAGTTCGGGGCATTGACACATCAAATACATGAACATCATAGAGTCCGCGTTGATGGCATATTGAAGGTCATATCGAAATATCAAAAAATCAGAGGAACGAGACATCGGAGTACCGAAACTTCTTAACTTAGTACTCTAAGGAGTTATGATGTCCAAAAATGTCGGTAATACAAAAAGTGTTGAAGAATGTCGAGGAATATTAACAAAGGGTTTTGTTGCAAAACCAAGTTTTGAATGGCCCTGTTCTCTCTCCTCTGCTAACACACATGGTAGCATGAGATTCGTTCTGATAAGCTATAGTGTCATCTGACGTCAACATGACATTAACATACTATAGGGCATATGGAAAGCTGATTCAACGATATTGGGTGCCCTAATGTGCCAAATATGGGTGACACATGTCATTGTTATAAAGACAACACATGGAGTGACGACATCATATCAGAGGTTGGAATAACGGAGGATTAAGACCTCAAAGCTTCAGAAAAGTTACGATGGAGGGGGATTCCAATATTCTGTTGGCTCTTAGTCATGAAGATCGAAAGAACCAAGGGCGCAGCGTAGTAGCAGAGGAAGATTGGCCCCCGACAGGAACAAAACTCCTTAGCACCTAAAAGTAATCTGAAGGTCACAACTCTCGGTCCCATGGAGGATAAATGCTCAAGGAGAGTAGCGTCAGAGGACCTGAGAAAACTAGGACTAAGAAGTATCGGAACATTGCACCACTCAATTTATGATGTGGATTTTCTCCGATAAGGAAGTATAGAGACTTAAAAAATGTATTGGTCAGTAGTTGTGAAATTGAATGTAGGAACAAAGGGGTTGTTAGTTGAAAGGGTCTAAACCTGCAAAAGAATTTTTGACAAGATATTGTGCAAAACATTTGTGGAAGAGACGAATATGAGTTACTTCTAGTGCAGGAATATTTGTGATAGAGGAGAAAAGATCAATCACCTTTGTGACCTGTCAAGATCTGTGAAATGATAAATGAGAATGGGACTCTTAGAGTAGTGTATAAGTCACTTAGGAATTAATTTATTAGCATGGAGCTCTATGTTGTTAGATGATAAAGGACTGCAATGTCTATCTCTATTAATGCACTATGACAAGAAACTACCAGGAGACGCAACAGTGACAAGGGAAGTCATGCCTAAGTATAGTGGGAAGCTAAAGGATAGATTGCAAAAACTATATTGCATAGAGTGCCTCAGTGGAAAAAAAAACATCACCTATAATGGAGAAGATGACGGAGTTGAGAAAATGTGTGAGACTACTGTGCTGTAAGAGAAGTGCATCAAGACAGAGAGGTTGAAGCACCTAGGAGGACTCTGTGTAATACAACAGGAACAGAAGTGAGAGGGTTGTGTGGAGAATTACAAGGGTAGTGCTAAAGGGTAGTCAGTGGAAAGCCCTTCACAGAGAATGTAGAGCACATAGGAAGTGTTGCTGTGAGTAGCGAGATAATACCTACTGCAAATGAGAAGAGAAGGCAAAGTGCGAAGTCAAATATGTGAACAAGCATTGTTTGTATTTTACTTGTATTATTCTATGCCTATGTTTTCAGTTTGAAAATTGTATGAAATAGTAGAGCAGTGGAAATAGTGGGTTGGTACATACATACTGAAGACATTGGTGCCTCTAAGAAAGTTGGTGCTTGCTAACCAAAGGGGTCAGTGCCTCCGATGAGTGGGTGCTCATAAATAAAAATATATAATTAAGTGGGTGCTTAATTTACATCATAAACAAACAAACAAATTGGTTTTTTCCCCTCTCAGTTTCCACGTCAAAAGCATTGTGTCGAATGTGTGTTGCTTATGTGATTATTGTTTGAACATGTGTGCTTGAAATATTATTGGTTCACTTCTTTTGTGAATGGATCCTCTCCCAAGTAAAAGAATATAAGAAGGGATTGTAAGAAAATTAATAAGAAAATAAGAGTTTCTTAATTACTAATTCACCGCCCTCCCCTCCCCCAAAAATTCCTTATTTCCATAGTTATACAACGTGTAACAACGCATGTTGTTAGAAGAGAAAGTGTGATGGGTTCAAGAACTAGGTTTTTGAGTTGATTAACCCAGAAAGATGGAATTTTGGAGAGATAATCGTTAAGGCTTTTCAAAAGGATGATTGCAAGGTGTGAAGGATGTTGATTGATCTGATTTTTAGGCCATCTGAGTGAATGCGACAAAATTACCTGTAACACCAATGGCAAATGACTTAGGATTAGACTAAGTTATTCTATATGGAACAATTGCTTCAAAATTAATAACAACTAAACAAAATATCAAGTAAGGAATACCTGAAGAGAGTGTAAGATTATTGAAGGATTTGTTTCTAGGCCATCCCATCCTCATACCTTGATTGAGCAGCTTATCCCATATATCTCTATGGCTAGAAACCTCCTAGATATTCACCTTGTGGCCCCCAAAAATTGTTCCCTCTCACGACAAGGGACTAGCTATCTTGACATTCTTCTGGCCTGCTGTAAGAGCCATTTGAAATTTCTCACCCTTCATAGAGGATAAACGCCCTTGCACGTTGAAATGCTCCTCACATACTGATGGTTTCAATCACCTAGACTCTTTTTGGCCAAGATTAGTCTCGTTTATTACCTTTCTCCAGGATATTGCATATATATAACACATAGTGACAATCATCCTGCAAAATAAATAACCCTCCATTGTCATGGTCCCATTCGTTTCAAGTCAAAATTCAACACCACCTCTAATGAGGAATTCCTATCAACAATAATTTTTTTGCTTTGTGGGATTTTATTGCCCATGACAAAGTTATTATTGTCAATATTTAACCTGCACCTCTTGCATGCTTCCCCCATGAATGAGCCACCCAACTCATGTCCTTTCGATCCCAGTCCAATATCGTTCCCCCTAATCATTTGTCTCAATGCTAGGAAATATATTAAGGTAAATTTATGACACCTGTTGAGTAGTGTATTGCCACGTCCCCCTGCCTAGAGCGCATAGGAAGTGTTGTTGTGAGTAGCGAGATAATACCTACTGCAAATGAAAAGAGAAGGCAAAGTGCAGATGTCAAATATGTGAACAACCATTGTTTGTATTTTACTTGTATTATTCTATGCCTATGTTTTCAGTTTGAAAATTGCATGAAATAGTAGAGCAATGGAAATAGTGGGTTGGTGCCTACATACTGAAGACGTTGGTGCCTCTAAGAAAGTTGGTGCTTGCTAACCAAAGGGGTCAGTGCCTCTTATGAGTGGGTTCTCTCAAATAAACATATGTAATTAAGTGGGTGCTTAATTTACATCATAAACAAACAACAAAATTGGGTTTTTCTCCCTCTCGGTTTCCACGTCAAAAGCAATGTGTCAAATGTGTGTTGCTTATGTGATTATTGTTTGAACATGTGTGCTTGAAATATTATTGGTTCACTTCTTTTGTGAATGGATCATCTCACAAGTAAAAGAATATAAGTAGGGTTGTAAGAAAATTAATAAAAAAATAAGAGTTTTTTAATTACTAATTCACCCCCCTCGCCCCCAACAATTCCTTATTTCCATAGTTATACAACGTGTAACAACGCAGGTTGTTAGAAGAGAAAGTGTGATGGGTTCAAGAACTAGGTTTTTGAGTTGATTAACCCAGAAAGATGGAACTTTTGGAGAGATAATGGTTAAGGCTTTTCAAAAGTATGATTACAATGGGTGAAGGATGTTGATTGATCCGGTTTTTAGGCCATTTGAGTGAATGCGACAAAATTACCTGTAACACCAGTGGAAAATGATTTAGGATTAGACTAATTTATTCTATATGGAACAATTGCTTCAAAATTAATAACAATTAACCAAATTATCAAGTAAGCAATACTTGAAGAGAGTGTAAGATTATTGAAGGATTTGTTTCTAGGCCATCCCATCCTCATACCTTGATCAAGCAGTTTATCCCATATATCTCTATGGATAGAAACCTCCTAGATATTCACCTTGTGACCCCCAAAAATTGTTTCCTCTCACGAAAAGGGACTAGCTATCTAGACATTCTTCTGGCCTGCTCCAAGAGCCTTTTGAAATTTGACAGCCTTCACAGAGGATAAACACCTTTGCACGTTGAAATGCTCCTCACACACTCATTGTTTCAAGCACCTAGACTCTTTTTGGCCAAGATCAGTCCCATTTATTACCTTTCACCAGGATATTGCATATACAGAACACATAGTGACAATCATCCTGCAAAATAAATAACCCTCCATTGTCATGGTCCTATTCGTTTCAAGTCAAAATTCAACACCGCCTCCAATGAGGAATTCCTATCAACATAATTTTTTTGCTTTGTGGGATTTTATTGCCCATGACAAAGTTATTATTCTCAATATTTAACCTGCACCTCCTTGCATGCTTCCCCCATGAATGAGTCACCCAACTCATGTCCTTTTGATCCCAGTCCAATATCTTTCCCCCTAATCATTTGTCTCAATGCTAGGAAATATATTAAGGTAAATTTATGACACCTTTTAAGTAGTGTGTTGCCACGCCCCCTGCCTATTGGCCAGGTGGGTGGTGAAAAATCCCTCCCACCATCCCCTTCCCCCCCCGTCTCTCCTTTCGTCACCTGGATCCAACAAACTAAATTATAACTTTATTTAAAATAATAATTATTATTATTAATGACAAGAATTAAAAAAAAAATGTTAAACATATATGGATTTTAAAAAAAAAGTGTAACAAGATTCTTAACCATGGAGATTCACCCTAACTTTATCATGAATTTTTTAAATGTGTAAACAAGTTTTGTTACAATGGAAAAAACTATAACTAATTTCATATGACACTTGTTCATATGACATAGATTTTTTAATGAATTTGATTAAAAGGGAAAAAAAAAACCATAATTATTTTGGAAATAAATCTCGGCCTTTAATTGTTGTATACTATTAAGAACATTCTAGAATATTCCATAGAGGTTAAACACATATCCTTCACCTAATAATTATTGGTAATTAAATTAAAATTCAAAAATCCCTATTGCAAAATAGGCATGCCTACCTGCATGACAAGTAATTACATTGATAAGCATTTCTATTTTTGAATAGAGCTTCAAGAAATTTGATTTAATTATCAACAAGTATTAGGTGGATGGTAGGAATGTAACCTCCATGGAATTTTCTAGGATATTCTTAGCGGTGGAGTTATCCCTTTTCTACTCCTTCAATTAAATTGATTAATTTAATGAAAGTTGTCTTATGAACCTTAATTATGGTATTTTTGGCATGTAATTTTAGTAAGCCACGCTATTGTAACAAAGCATATTTACAGGTTAAAGATCTTTAAATTATATATTACATTTTTATTATTAATAATATTAATAATTTAAAAAATAGTTATAATTTTGTTAATTTTTATGATTTTACTAAAACTTGGCAATGTGAGATGTATCATGAAGGATAAGTGTTTTGATGTCTATTTGAGTTTACTAGCCATTTCATTGATATGGCCACACTAGTTATTATGGATATCAAATACTTTGTCTTTCATGGTAAAGATTTGGTCACACACACAAACAATTTCACTTGCCAATTTTTAGAAACCTAGTAAAAATTGTTTTGCAAATTTGTGGAGATGCTAATTTAAAATAAAAAATAATATTAATATCTAGTAAGTTTCATGTATGTTTATAAAATTAAAAACCAATAACTTGGTGTCTCATCAAACTCTCGAATCCTCAAGCCTTGGAATTCCCTACTACAAACATCCACAAAATAAATAAAATTTTATAATGAAAATGAAATCCATAATGAATTCAATTGCAAATGCATTTAATTTTGCTAAGAAAAGGGAATAAATAAAAAAGAATTCAACTAAAAATACATGTAATCTTTCCAACAAAAATGAATAAATAAAATACCAATAAAATCATAAATTGAAGCTATATCATTGGCAAGATGTGTGTTTGGCATTTCTCTTCGAAAAGTGTGAATTGAAGGAGAAAATAAAACCATGTATGAAAAACACACCAAAAAAGCATTAGCAGAACATGGACAACATGGACCAAAAGAGCATAAGAAAAATGAGTGAATTGAAATTTGAAAACGCATGAACTCTCAACTAAAAAAGTCAACCAAACCTTGTCAAAAAAATGCTTGAATTAGAATATGAAAACCCATGAACTATCATTTGAAAAGAGAGTAGCAATTTTGTTTATCAATACTTGATGTATGGTTCCAGAGTAGGTAGAGGCAAGAAATCTCTATAACAATTAAAAGGAGTAACAATCATAATATATACATTACTCATCATTTTTCAAGCATTTTCCTCCTTTTATATCTACATTGGCATGCTTGTGTTCGGTTGTTTGAGCCTGTGTGGTTTAATTGATGAAGTAGAGGCTGGAAATATCTATAAAAGTTAAAGGGAGTAAGGGAATCACACTATATACATTACTACTTATCAATTTTAAGGAAATTTCATCTTTGATTTATATCCAAATTGGTATGCTTGTGTTCGATTGTTTGAGCCTATGTGGTTTGATTTTGGATCTTTTGTGTTTAGGTCATCTTTGTGTTTGGGTCAAGTTCGACTATTTAGGTTGAGATTGTGTTTTGGTCAAGTTTGAGTCAGTCTTGTCAATGGAATAGAGGAGGAGGTTGGTGGGAATGGAAACAAAAGAAGGGTAGTTGAGTTGTTTAATAGTTTTTGGCTCTTGGAGATAAATTATATCTAGGTTCATGGAGATTAATTATCTCTTCAAAATGGTATGAATCAAATTTTATTTAATTTAAGTATTTATTGCTCATCTTTGCCCTAATGCAAGAAATAATTTCATTTCATTACCTTGTATTTCTTTGTGCGTAATAAATTATTTAACAATCTAAACGAGGAATGAATGAAGGGCTGATGTTGTAGAATAATGAATGAGCAAAAATATTGTTGGCATTGCTACTTTTCAAAGCTTACCTAGCTATATATATCCCACATCTGTCCTAAACATGGTGCTTTTGCCATATTTAAATGGATTTAAGGCTCTCCTTCCTCCTCAATAATTTCAATCCAATGTGTCCACCATTTCTATTAAATTAAATTTTCCATTCATTGCTTCAGTATGTCCGTGTACACGTGTGTGGCTCTAGCTTAACCAATTTATGGCCATGCCAAGCATCACTAGCTTTTTGTATGATTTATCATAGCATTGTGTTTGTGCATGTTATGCAAGCTTTTTGAGAAAACTAATGGATGCTTCACCACAATCTTGTCGATTACATAAATCATAGCAAGTCATATATTTATATATAATAATTTTAGCTTACATTGACTAAATTACATAACTATAATACTTAGGTATGGAAATTCAATATTTGAAGGTAATTCATTACCATGTGAACCAAATATTTAGAGACTTTAATGTAAATATCCCTTATATATATTGATAATAATATGAAATGTGACAATGTCTTTTTGGGAGTGGCCATATAAATAATAATAACAATAATCTAATTTGAAGGCCATTGTCAAGCCTACACACCAAATTGATGTATGATATCACATTGTTTATGTGACAAAGGACATACCTTCACATAGCAATTTTTTTGCTAAATATATGAAGCTGTACATACTCCCCCTCTATATTTAAGCATGTGGTCTCATATGAGTAAGAAAATGTTAACAATTAAGCCTACTCAATCTATAAACCCCCTGTTTTGATAGAAAGCTTGCAATTATGTAAGTTAGCAATAGGACTACACAAATATTATAAAACAATTGTAAGGATCACAAGGTTTCATGTCAAATATGGAACTCCCTTGAGATGGTTTTAGAAACACCCCAAAGGCCACATAAATATTTTTGGCATGAGCATGGGAAAAAAAATATTTTGGAAGCGTCATCTTGTATGCCATTTTAATTTCAGATCATTTTCATTTTAATGTTAAGGGTAATGTGCATGTAATATAATGATGCATATATGTATTTTTGGACATTTTCGTTCAAAATGCAAAATACTTGATAAATACTACTAGCTATTATGTTCCATAATTATTGGCAGGACTTGAGAAACACCTATATGAAATTATATTATTTAAATAAATTATCTTTTTATTTTATGGACTAAGTAGAGCTTAGGATGGAGTCACCTCTAAAATTGAATGGAAGAACAATTTTTCCAATAATGGGATTCTATTAATAGAATTGTACGACACTAGAATCTGTTGAGCTTAGATGCACCTAACAACTTAAGTGGAAACATTGCTTTGTTATTTCAATTTATCTTTCATTTTTATTATATAGTCAACTTAAAAAAGGGAAAAATTCAATTGAATATTGTGTATGTACCATTTTATAAACTATATTTGTGAGAGTGCGATAATTCATGTTGGACAAAATGTCAATTTTCTTTTCATTTGACATGTGAAGAATAAGTATGTCATTCATTTTTATTATATTGGCTTTATTTAACATTTTGTATGGTAATAATTTACAAATTATGTTGGATAAAATTTCATTGTACATTAAGATGAAATAGTTTTGTTATCTATTTGAACTGGACAGATGAAGAATAAGTAGGTCTTTCATTTTTATTACATTACTAATTTAATGCATAACAAATAATTAATTTAATATAGTTTATGTATCATTTTACAAATTATATTAGTTCTAGAATAATATTTTTTACATTGGACAAAATGTTCCTATAAATTAGAATTTCATAATTCTTGTTATATATATATATA
>APFE030874744.1:0-15087 GCA_000404065.3 Pinus taeda
TTCTGTGTACTACAACTTGCTCTGTCAATGTATCCAAGAAATGATTCCAATAGGTTCGATATCTGCAACAAATGCAAAAGTGGATTATCTAACTAGAATGATCACTCTTAACGAAAACAAAAATGTAACAAAAGCATATGAAGAGGTTACTATGCTTAGTCAAGCATAGTAATGCTTAAGGTACAACCCGTTTTGGGGTTGGAATAGTGGAATTCCATCGTAATCTAATAGCTCGTAGGTTCCTTTTTCTAATACTCACTTAACAATATAGGGATCCATCCATAAAGATTGGAACTTACCTACTCCCAATTTATCGGATTCTTGATCGTAAAGTAAGACTAGGTCACCTTCTAAGAAGACATGGGGTTTGACATTCTTGTCAAAATGTGCCTTGACTCATTTCTTATGCGCTTCATTAGCCAAGGAGGCATCACGATGGTTTTCATCCAGTTGGATTAATTCCAAGAAACAAGCCTTTTCTTCCAAAGTTCGGGGAGAAGGTCGACTGCGAGCTTGAGAGATAAAATTTCCCACGGAACTAGTAAGATCGCTTCCAGGCCATACACTAGCTGAAAGGGTGTAAACCCGGTTGTTTTCTCATTGATGTATGGTATGCCCACAAGGATAAGTACAAGATTAGGTGCCAACTCCGTTTATGGACTCCAATCATCCTTTACAGCATGCACTTCAAGACTTTGTTGATCGCCTCAACTTGCACATTAGCTTGCGGATAATACGGAGTAGAGCTGTTGTGGGACAATCCTAATTTAGCAGCCAATTCAACCATCATGTGATTGCGGAAATGCGATCCATGATCTGTGACTATGGCTTGTGGAACACTGAATCTGGAGACTACATGGTTGAAAAAGAAAAGAGCAGTCTTTTCGCCATTGTTGTTTAATGTAGGCATCGCCTCGGACCATTTCATAAAATAGTCAACTGCGACTATGATATACCAATGCCCCCCAGCCAAGGTGGGGTTACATGTCATGAAATCTATGCCCCATTTGGAAAATGGCCCAACAGAAACTACTGACTATAGAGGTGCGGGTGGTATTCTGGTTTTGTGGTCGAAGATTTGACAAGCATGGAAACTTCTGACTGCGGTTATGCAATCCTTGAACATTGTTGGCCAGAAGTATCTTGCTCGTAAAATATTTTGTGTCGTAGCATAACCAGATTAATGCCCTCCACATGTGCCTGAATGATAGTCATTCAAGACTTTTTCGGCCTCCTCCTGGGTGAGGCACCTTCAGAAAACTGTATCGATACCATGATGGCAAAGTGTATCACCGATGATCATGTAGTCTTTTGCTTGGTATTGAGTACGTCGTTGTTCTGAGTGGGAGGTATTAGGCCTATATGTTTGTGTTTGAAGATAGATGATTATATCTCCATACCACGGATCACTCGTTGATATCAGAAACAAAGATTCATCCATGATTGCTACTTTGGATGTTGAATCGTTAGACGACGATGGGAAGTCGCATAGTAACTTCGCGAAAACCAGAGATTTCTTTGATTTGGATTTTACGAATTCTAGATCAAACTCTTGTAGAATAGCTATCAATTTTGAATATTTGGCCCCAAGCAACTGTTGCGACAAGATGTAAGTCATTGGGTTTCAATCTGACAAAACGGTAGTTTTGCAAAAGAGGATATAGTGTCAAAATATTTGTGTTGCTTGAACAATTGCGAGAGCTAGATTTTCAACATAGGAGTACTTGCTTTCTATATCATTTAAGTTTCGACTTAAATAATAGACAGGATGTTCGATTCCATTGTCTTCTTGAAATAAAACCATTGTGTTGGTCGTATCTGTCGTAGCCAGATACAGGTTAAAGTCTTTTTTATAGTCAAAAGCATACATTAATGATGCTTTTATTAGGGATTCCTTTAGAGCATCAAAGGAAGCTTGCACCACCTGATCCCAGTTGAAGGGCACTTATTTTTTCAAAAGACGTGTATAACCTTTAGCAAGTTCGGCATAATTTGGAATGAACCTCCTCAGAAAGTTTGCTTTCCCTTGGAGTTTCTAAATCTAGAGCAAATTTGAAGGTTGAGGTAGATCGATAATTGCTTGAACCTTACATGGGTCGAGATGAATCCCATCCTTTGAAACTACAAAGCCAAGTAAATGACCAGAATCAACACAAAACACACACTTGTTTGGATTGAGTCATGTCTTGTAGTGTTGGCAATGTAGAAATATAGCTCTCAAATGTTGCAGATGATTGGTTTGCTTTCATGAATGAGCCTGAAGATCGTCAAGGTATGGTTGAACGATGTTCTTGATGTCATGGAAGGTATAATTCATTTCCATCTGAAAGGTTTCCCCTGTGTTCTTTAAACCGAAAGGTAGCTTGTGGTACATGAATGTGCCCCACGGACAAATAAATGTAGTCTTAGACTGGTCATGTGGGCGGATATTTATTTGATTATACCCGGAAAATCCATCCATAAACAAAAATATTTCGCATCCAATGCATTCATCAATTATTTCGTCGATGAAGGGTGCAGGGTAGTTGTCGTTTGGAAAAGCTTGATTTACATCCCTATAGTTGATGCACACTCTAATTGTTCCTTGCTTTTTCATCACAGGAACAATGTTCGATACCCAATTAGTTAGAGGAACCGTGTAAATGAAACCAGCATGTAGAAGTTTTCAACTTTTTCCTTGATGGTCGTGGCTTTCTTCTCGTGCAGCTGCCGAAGCCTTTGTCGTACTGGTTTGACATCTGGATACATCTTAATTTCGTGTTCAACTATGGTTGAGTCAATGCCTGGAATTTCTTCATATGACCATGCAAAGACATCTTTGAACTCACGAAAGAGAGTGTAATATACTTCCATTTTTGATGAAGAACAAGATTTGCTGACATTGATATTCTCTACAACATCTGGTTTGATTGAGATATTTATGGTGATAGTTTCTTCAATATTGGATAGATTTCACTTGGAATCCACCATATATATATTATTTGATAAAAAATCAAAAACTGAAGGATGATTAAGGTCGTTGGAGCAATCTTCATTGTAATCCAGAAGATGGGAACGATGGTGGTAATCTTCCCATGGCACCCCCTCTATCATCATTGAATGAACAATTCCTTAATCTATAGAATTTACTTGCGACCAAGGATCCGAAGAGGTACCATATTCATTATACCTATCTATCCCAATGCTCGATGAGCATTGATTTGGGTTTTCCTCCAGGCCAAGAACATCAATTGCTACAATATTTCTATTGGGCTTGGAGGCAATACCTGGTGATGATCCATGCTAACATCATGTTCGGACATCTTCTAAATAGAAGATACCATATTGCAGGTTCCCACCATGGCCACTTCCGCCAAATTGTTTGGAGGTGGTAGGGCAAAATTACCCATCAATGTAGGGTCTTTTAGCAGGCCTACTCTGTTATTTTGAAGCAAATGAGAGCTTCCGTGGATCATCGGGATGCTTCCCATAACTTGTGAACTGTTGGGGAGAAAGGTTTACTGGTCAACGATTGTAATTCCACCTTGAAAAGGAAATGCAATCTTTCTGAAGTATGTTGACACAATAGTATCCATAGCATAAGTCCAGGGCCTTCCCAGTAGGATGTTGTAATCAAGGTTTCCATCGATAACTTCAACATCAATTTCTACTGTTTTGCCCCCCAGTTCAACTTTCAAGTTACTTAAAATCCCGTATGGGGTGTATTTCCATCCATCGAATGCTTTTAATGTCGTTGACGATCACGACAAGGGTGGTGATCCTAAATTTTTCCAGTAACGCATTGACATAATACATGTAGATGCCCCCTCATCAATGATTTTTCGATGAACAGTTTTGCTGAGGGTTTTTACTTGAATGAGGAAAGCGAGTTGAGTTGGTAACTGAGGTTTATATTCTTTATGATTAAAGGCCACGAGATTGGAATCCGTTGGGTCAATCCCACCTATTGCTGATAATAGAGCCTGCTTTTGGGAGGGGCAATCTTGCAGTACCTCAAGTGTCAACATAGCGGACAACAATTGGGCTAGGTGCTCTACTATATTACAATTCTGTGTTGCTCTGGCACGAGGATTAAATGTTGATTTGTGTACTACTCCCTTTGGCAACTTTATCATTAGCTCATGAATGATGGGTGGCACAACTTTGGTTGAAGTTATCGTTGAACTACTAGGTTGATCAGTAGCCTTGTTGTTCGACAGATGTGGATTCTCGTAATCTTTATTCCTTGTCAATATCAAAGCATCATTTTGCTATTTCGAAATGGACAACATAAGAACTTGGGATGGGGAAGCATTGTCATTGGCAACCAGATTGTTTCCTAGGTTCAAAAATAGATCAGTCAATACCACTGAGGTTTCTGAGTTTTTGAAGAACTTCTTAATCTCAGCTTTATGTGGAAAATCTCTCGTCCAATGATCCTCATCACATATCTGACATGGTGAAGGAGGTTTCCTATTCACAAAATGGTTTGCAAAAGATTTTTTAGGAGATGAATCATCCCACTTCTTGTTTTTCCCTTTCTTTTACTTCTTGCCTCCTGGTTGCTTCGGTTCTTTGCCTTTGTCAGTCGACATGGCATTAACCTCCGAGGCGAGAAGTTCTTCAATTTCATTTTGACCAGAAATCGTGCAAACCTTATTAGATGTAGCCTTTGTGGTTTTCATGCTTGTTGTACCTATCATGCCATCACCAGCATGAGAGTCTTTGTTTGATTTAGGAGGAGGAGGAACGAAAAGCTCTGATCTAGGAGCATCAGGTATTTTGTCGTAGAGCATGCCAAACTGAGTATAGATCAAGTCTAGATATCGCACATGAGCAATGACTTGCTCTTTAATGATGACTCCTCCCTTTGCCACATCTTCTATAATAGAAGGTAACAATGACTTAATAAACCATTCAGCTAGAAGCTGATTAGGAACATATGTTTTTACCATTTTACGACGACATCGCCACTCATGAATATGGTTAGATATGTGAGTGGCCATCATCTGCTTGAAATTGGTAAGAAGCTCCATTCTTGTTTTCTACCTTATTGGTAATTGAAAATGGGTTAAAAGGGTGGTGGCAAGGGTGTTGAAGTTATCAAATGAAGATCTAGGCAATTCAATGTACCATTTTGCTGCCAGACCAGTTAACGTTCACTGGAAAAGGTGAAGCCTAATCGAATCATCATTGTGAGTGTTGGATGAACACCACAGATGAAAGGTAATCACATGATTCAACGGATCTTCACCCAGATTTCCATTGAATGTAGGAATATCTAACGAAAGTTTATGAGGAATCACTGGCCACCAAGGGGCATAAGAAATTGGATCATTTTTTAGCCGATTTAGATCTAGTAATTCTAAAGTTGCTACAAAGGGAAACTATTGATTCAAGTTCAGCAAAGTATACCCAGGATAAGATGGGATCGCCTGAGTAGTGGGTGTTTACATACCAGCATAATGTATCTGATGCTGATAACTTTGATAAGGTTGATGGGCATAACCATTATGATATGATTGATGGTGACTGTTTTGAATATACCGCTGCCCATTAGCCGCAAAGCTTTGTTGCTCAGGTCCTCGGTAAGCTTGTTGGAATTGTGGTTGTTGGTATTGTACTAGCAATGGTTGTGAAGCCATTTGATGTTGTCCAATATTGGCTGTTTGACTAAGATGAGGGGTAATAGTACCCGTTTGAGCCTGAGTTTCTCCAGTTAAGGAGCCACTAATCGACGATTTTGGTTGTGTCGTAGGGACAAGAGGCTATTGTATTACGACGTGAGAAACCTCAGGTTGGAATACAACAAGAAACACTTGTACTTGTGACACCATGGCAATAGTTAGTGTAGTGGGGATATTCGACACAGGTAGACTTGGTTACATTGAATATACATCTCTTGGCTGTTGAGGCAATATTGGTACCCAACCACTAGATGTGTTTCCAACTTGACCCAAATTCTATTGTGAACTCTCATATGGTTGTTCTCCTGGAGGGAACAATGAAAGGGCATACTGCCCCCCATACAACGACAATCCAGTGCTCAAAGGAAAGATTGGCCTTTGGAGACTGGACTACCCAAATTGATACTATTGCGAAGGATCAATTTGTTGAGACTCAACATAAGAAATTCCAGACATTATTCCAGATGAACAAACATGAATATACCATATTGTCGAAACAGTCCCTGGGTGGACTTCCTCTAGCGGTTGAGAGCAAGTTGGGAAAGATGGTATACCAACAAACATTGTTGGAGTGGTGGCAGGTGGTTTTGTTGTTGGTGTATCAAACGACACAGTCCTAGATGTCAATGGTTGTCCAGACATATCAAGTCTATCCAAAAGACTTCCTAGTGATTCTACAGGAACTTGCGATTAAGGCACACTATCTTCTGAAGTAGAAGGGTATAGGTGGATCCCAGTTCCAAAATGCAATGGAGTACTGGATGGGAGATCCTCTGTAATTTCTTCTATAGAAATAATCCCAAGCGGAAGAGGTAGACTGTCAGGTCCGTAGAATATTTCTGGTGCTGAAGAGGGTATAGACTCTACAACAACAAGTATTGGAGGGGCAACACCTTCCTAATAAACCCCAAATGGAGCTGGTTTATGAATAGAAGTGTTTACCGTTACACTAGGATCAGTTCTAATGTCCTCTTGTAACTGTGGAACTTCTTCTGTAGAGGCAGGGATAACAGAAATAGTTGGAGTAACCGGAGTCTTTGAGGATGTTGAAACACAAGCTTCAAACAAACTGAGAGACTTTGACCCAGTTAAACGAGTTCACTTGGCCTGGAATGGTTTCGTTTCGGGAGTGAAAGATAGTTGGCTCGTTAGTCTCCATGAATGATGGGGTTTTGATTGACTTTCTTCAACAATTGCGGATTACTTGATCAAATGAAAATAAAAAGGGGGAAATATTATTCCGAACTAAATGAATTTTACGATGCTTTGACACAACTTGCTTTTTTAATTTTTGAGAGTCAAGAAAAAGCTAAAGATGACTCTAGTCACCTTCGATTTTTAATGAGCTTGCAGTGACAAGTGCTCAGATGGACCTTTTCTTTTAAGGAGTCTGAAAAGCAATGAAAGAGACTACTCTGGAAATCTAGACAAAGGGATTACCAAACCAATCGCAAAACTACAAAATACATGTTACGGTACGACAGTCAATCTTCCTGAATGCTATGTTCAGTGCATTGCAATTGATAGGGTGGCAAACAGGGCTTCCTAAGGATAAAGGATATAGCCTATTGTGGTCTCCCAATATATACTCGACAATATGTGGGAGCACAAGTCCGTACTGGCACTTGTCATCTCAAAGAGGAGGAATCACCCAACCTATGATGAAAGCGACAGTTACCAGGCTTTATGACGTTGGAATACGTCTATAGCCTATACTTCTATATGTTGTGCATTAGATTCCAAAGCATTTTTATGTTCATTGAATTTATTTTATAGTTGATCTTTCTTAAGAAGTTTTCCCTTAAGGTTCACCGCGTGATGTAGATATACAATTCCTAAATATGCAATCTAAGATGATAAACAATTTTTTACTCTTCTTTTTGCAATGAAAATCCTAGCTACTAAGGAAAGAGAAGTGAAATTCATTCAACATAGAGCAGAGAGCACACACTAGATGCATTATCCTAAATCAAAATCAACAAGCAGTCTAAATGCAAATGCACATGCATGTATTTGTTTTCCACTTTCCTAATGTGTGAATGACAAAAAGAATGCTAAGTACAAATCTGAATTATCTTTTCTTTTAAAGCGATAGTACTAACAATTTCCTTTTCAAAAAATGAAAGGAAGATAAGGATGGCACTTTGCGATTTTGAATTGAAAACTACTTTTGACACTTGAAATACTATTAATTCAAATCAAATACAAGAGTAACAGTGTAATCGACTATCAAAAAGAGGAGGATTCTTTTCTTTGACTGAAAATGACACTTGCGACACTTTCAAATCAAAAGACGACAGTTCGATTAAGTTACTGTTTGTAATGGAGAACTGTAAATGGTGAAAAATACATAAAAACATTCACAATTCTTTGTACAATGCAGGCTGAATAATGCAAAGGAAGAGAGTTTCAACAGTGGTATACTAATCACAGACAACAAAACGCCTGAATAAAGCTAAAGGGAGTGAAGAAAAACCAAAATCTGGAGGCAGAAATAGTCTTTTCTAATCATCACACCTGTAACACAGGGAAACAAGGATGCATCTCACCTACTGCACATGGGAGGTGTGATGCATCCAAACTATCAAAAGGTGATAGTGCGATGGTCTAGGGATGAGACTTTAACTTGGTTTCTGGTCACAATTTGTTGCTTATTTTAGGGATTTAGATTGAGCTAATGATAGTCAATAAATACAAAACACAGGGGCTGATATAATGAGGTTACTTGAGCCAGCACCAGGGCACTTAGGATGTTTGCAAGTTAGATGTTTAATTCATAAACTAACCCAGAGATTGACTGAAGCAACGTTGATCTACTTTGCAGTTGCATAGCATTTCGAAGGCTAGTTGGGATAACTTTAGGCTCCATCTGTAGTTTATAAAGTAAACAAACTAGAAACAAGTAAACAAGCTATTTACTCCCTAGTGGAGTCGCCATTTTGTTATTAGGAAAACTAGTGTCTATTCAGAGCTGCTAGTCCCACTAAGATGGGTAGCTATATTAGAAAGAAACAAACTAAAGTTACTTGTGTTTTCCTTTATGCGAAATAAATGAGAGAGAAGTAGAGAGGACCAACCTCAGTCTTTCGCTTGGCTCCTTGCTTGTTTCCTCTCCCCTTCGATAGATCTTTGCCACTCCTTCCTTTCTTGTCCTGCTTCAGAGAACACCTATAGAGTCAAAGCAGCATCATACCATCAAAGCATAGAGATCTATAATCATAAACAATATAGGATTAGATATATACTGACCATACAAATGCATATATCAATTCAACATTCAAAGACATTCAAGAATATGGAGGAAAACACAAATAACTTTATTGATAAAAGTAGTAGAAGAGAGGATTACAACCCATTGATCTAACCCAGTGCCATCCTCCCAGCATGAAAGCCCTTCTTGACCTCATGAAAAGCTAGATCATCCAACACTATTGTGTTCCACAAAGAAACCAACATCACTTCCTTACAAGATGCAAAATTCCAGCCTTCCTAGATCTCTAGGATGAGGGATCCATATATAGATGTTTTCAGGTGGGTGAGTCAGCTTCTGGGTTTTTTATTAGTGTCATTTCTCTGATAGTTCTCAATTCCACTTGGAGATTTCATGATCTCTTATTCATCCCTGGGCGAATTCAGAGAGGCGAGTGTCACAGGAGAAGTTTTTGAAAGATTCCATGATCAGCCACCTTGAAACTATCTCTGTCATTTGTCTACTCTGACCCATCATACCCCATAGAAGGGATTTTTAGTATGCATCGCACCCCCCATGTGCATTAGGTGGGATGCATCACACTTTGACCATGGAGCAGGTGAGATGGTCCAGTTTTGACCAATTCTGAGCAGTTTTTCATGGAGAACTTCTGGGAGATGATGTAATCAGCTGACCTTGTTCCTTTAGGGTATGAAGCAACACTTTAGGGACTTAGGAGGCCTTGGTTTATGGACATATACTATTGGGGTTGCAGTCCCCAAATATGTCTATAACAAGATGTTCACTTGTGTGCTTAGATATCCTATTTCTCAATGTGGTTGTATTGGTATAGCTCCCCCATGATATTCTGGGTCGAGATGTGCTCCCCAATGTGGTTCCAAGTTGAGATGTGCTCCCTAATTATATGCTCTCTGATGTTTCTAGGTGGTAGTTTGCTGGTAGAGATTCCGAGTAGTATCTCGATGAATAAAGGGTGGTAGATTGTGCTCCCCTCCAATGACAAATTCTTCTTCTTTTAGATTCGAGAATGTTCAACATATGAGCAGGGACAATCAAGAGGCAAGCATGAATAAGCACTAGATGAATCAAAATGAACATTAATGATACAAGATGATGAGATACTTGAGATTGGATATGATAACAGGATGCCATGTTGATTGATGGTTAGATATTAGCAAGTAGAATTCTCCTTAGTTGAGAGGGAGTATTAAAAATATGAAACTATAGTCAAATTCCACTTTGGATAGCTCACTTTATTAAAATAATAATTGAAATGAATTCCTCTTTTCGAGAGGACCAGAATAGACCTAAAGATCACTCAAATCGAATAAGGGAAAACGTATTTATGAATAATATCGCACATGTGCATATTTAACAGGGTCAACCCTAAAGCAAAGTGAGTCTTCTTGGAAGGATATAAATGCAAGTGACCCCTACCTCATTTGGACACAATCATGAAACACTTCTATATATATATATATATATATATAATATATATATATATTATATATATATATAATATATATATGTCTCACACAGGTATGAGGCTCGTGCACAGAGGAATAGGTTCACCCTAAGGTGAAATTGCAGGGTCGGAAGCTCACATTTCAAATCTAGGGTTTTGGGCCACAGCCGCAGGCACAATGTATGATGGATCCAACAATAGCTTCTTGCACAAAATGTTATCCATGCAACTAGATCCTTCTATTCACATAGACAACTCTCCATCCATGTGACTGGGAGTTAGGTTTTCATATTTCTAGTTGTAGTCCCAGTCGCTCGTAGACTAGGGCTAAGAGAGCGACCAAAACACTATAGTCGCTTTCCTATAATGTTCTAGAGTGCGACTGGGCTGCTTAGAGTGTGATTGGGCTACTAAATTTGGTCGCATAACAACCTGAAGGGTGTGACCAAGAATCTAAGATATATATGGAAATATCCAACCACAGTCTCTCGTTTACAATGCTTCAAAGAGAAATCATGAAACTATAGTCACTTAGATGACTCCTCCTACATGTGACGTAGACCTAAAAGATTAAATCTCAGTTGTCTAAAGATTTTGCTTAGTGACCACAGGGTTCTATAGTTGATTAAGTTAGTGAAAGTTCAGTATAGGCTTTAGAATCATTATTTTGAGTATAAGATTTGTTGGTTTTATTTCATGCATGTTGTAGTTGTTTTTGTTAGTTAGCTGCATAGATGAAGATATGGATCATTGTACTCTCTTTTGTTGAATCATTTGATGACAATATATAATAAGAAGAATTTTCAAGGGTTTTCTCCATAGTGGGCTTTTCCTCGGTCTCTGACCAATCCTGGTGTCTCTATGTGTGAATTATTTTCTTCTAATGTTCATTTATGTTCTGATGCATTGATGATGATGTTATTATTCTTTCTACATAATTTCATATGCTGATGGAAAATGATGTAAATCTGAATAATGTTTTGATGTTATGGGGTAAACTTAATGTGTTAATGATTAAATTCAATTATCAAAGCAAAGAATAATATAGCCTTAAGAGAACTTAACAAGTGACTTGTTTATATTATTCTTGAGTTGATTCACAACCTTCTTGAAATTGGTTAGTAGATCTCAAGACTTTCCCCTTGTCAGAGAAAATTGCGTAGATCCTAGAACCTTCTTTCCTCATTAACTGCCCTTTATGCAATCTCTTCCAGTAGAGACTACCCCTTGTCCTTTGAAATTGTTCACTTCACAATCCTTGGGTCCCAAGTTGTGTATTACACAATCCTAGTTAGAAGAGAAGCTCTCTTTCCCTCTGCAACTATGCACAATGAAGTACAAGTCCTCTCTCCAACATCAACTACACATTACATAGTTCCAATCTCTAGTCTCTCCCTCTTGCAGCCAAGATTTGTACAATTCTTCCTAAAAAATTATGTAGTGCAATTTTCCAATGACTAGTCAGGTCACTCTCCCTAACTTGTGCTCAAGCATTGCACAATACTTCTTCTCAACAACTATCTTTTGCTTGTGATTTATTAGATTAACTAGTCTTTTGCAGAAGTAAATTGTTGTTTCCATGAGTGCATTCATTTTGTTAGGTACTGTAGATCTAGAACACATCAGTCTTTCGTAATCTACTAGAATTATTCCTCCAAAGAAGGGATCATCAAAGGAGGTCATAGAAAGGAGTACCCAAGATGCCATTGATAGTGGCTTGAGAGTAGTGCCTATCTTGTCAGACACCCAATGCATCATTAACAAAGATTCTATTGTTACATGGCTCACCATCAAAGATGTATTCAATTCAAATGAGTTTACAGAAGATCTGGAAGATAGGGAAGTCTATGAGAATATCAAGTGATCGAGGTTCCAAAAATTTGCCTACAAATATCTTGTGTTGCCTTGTGTCAATGTCATCAAGTGGATATTACAGGGTCTAGACACTAATAACATGGTGCTCAACAATTTTAGTGGGAAAAAACTTTCGTCTTACTAACCACATGACTTTCATTCATATTATAGGTTTCCCAAGCCTAAGAAACACTTGGATTCCTAGGTTTGTGCAACTTGGAGTTATTTGAACACTAGAGAAGTGATCAAGTCATGGTGGCAAGAAACAACTAAGTTTCACCAGAAGCTTGATAGTACCTACACGACTAAGTATATTAGATCAATTTACTAGTACTTGATGGCTATATGTTGCATGATCTGTGGATGTAAGAATGTGGAATCATTTGCTGAATGTTGGACCTCATGCTTTATCCACTCACCACATAAGGGAAATATTCAACTGGGAAAATATGTTATCCTAATAGCTGAAGATTAATTTGAAAAAGGAAAGAAACCACAGTTCTACATTTTTCCCTACTTACTGGATGATATTTGTGCTCACCATGAATTTCCAAGTATAGAATGGTAGTGGACCCCAAGAGAGTTCCCTACCAAGGTGCATTGCAAAGCGTTGTCAGATTATAGCTATAAAGGATTATATGAAAATCTTGTTGAGCACTTATTCATGGTTCTATATAAAATGATGTTTGAGGAAGAAGCCCCTTACATGTCCCATGAGGCTAGACAAGTAGTGCCAGAGATAGCAGATTGGTTTGCCTCACCTAAGGGCACATACCTTAGATTTTTCAGTTCTTAGAAGCATGCACATATTTTGCCAAGGTATGTGGCTAATAAAGTGGTCATGCAATAGGCTAATAAAGTGGTCATGCAAGAGGTTTTTCATCAACTTCACGTAATTCTATCTTAGTTGCTACAAAAGAAGAAGAAGTTACCTTGGCCTTCCTTTCCTCTACAAGTGGGATCCTATGACCTCAAGAGATTAAAGGTTGTAGGAGTAAAAGATGAAGAACTTACCAGCCCTAAGTTTGATGAGATGAGCTTTCACAGATATGATCCTAGAGGAGTACATAAAAGACAATGTGACAAGTTAAATTTTGCCAAGGCTTATGTGTCTTATTTCCATAACACGAGGAGAAGATAAATAATTGGTACAATGCCTCCGGAGCACATGCACCAAGAAATGAGGCAGACCCTTCTAATGAAACTCATAATCAAAATTTTTATGAAGATAACTAATAGGAATTTCCCACTCCAATCATAATTTCCAAGTGTAAGACGAATTTTTTGCACAATCCTGAAATAGAGAGGAGCCGCAAGTTTAGAGAAGATCCTTAGAGAGGCCATGATAATAGAAAATAGGGGAAGGGAGTCAAAAGAATCAAAGAAAATATAGCAGGAAGAAGAAGATAAATAGGATGAGGACTGAAAGAAGATGAATAAATGTAGAAAGAGGAACATTAAAGGAAAGAAAAAGAAGATATGCTGAAATATGAAGATTTGCAGAAGAAGGAAGAAGAAGAAGACAAAAAGAAACACCTAAAGGTAATGTGGAAGAAATAAAGAGAAGAAGAAGAAATACAGAAGAAATTTGAAGAAGAAGAATAATAGAAGAAATTCGAGGATGAAAAAAGTAGGAAGAAGGAAGAGGAATTTATAAGAGAAATAGAGGATAAAATGCAGGCACAAAACATAGAGGTTGAATAAGAGGAGGATAACCAAGAGGTAGACATTGTTCCCATCATAGAACTAATCATTAGTCAGCCTTCACCTCCCCTTACTAGTGGCCACATCCCATTCAATGAGATGGGGATATCTCCTCCAGATGATGACATGATCATGGATATTTCCAACTTTACCTTAGATCAATAAAAGAACATAATAGCATATGACTGATAGAAGTATTTTCCTAAAGACCCAATTCATCATATTTCCATCCATATAGAGAAGGTAATTGTGCCCAATACCAAGAAGAATATGAGGATAGTTGTAGTAGCTAATGCAACCTTTACAGAGGCTACAAAAGTAAAAATTGATTTCTTAATGGAAGAGAATAAGCAATGGGAAAAGGATATAGCTTCGTCAAGGCAACAAATTCATCATATCCTCATTGAAAATGAAAGGTTCTCTTCCACTAATTCTAACATGAAGGAGCTATGAGCACCTATAGGTGGGGAAATTCAATCAATGGGTAGCATTATGAGACAAGTATATGAAGAAATGCTTGCTCTTTATAAGGTGGTAGTTCCCTTGCATCCAATGCAAAATCGATCGTGAGAGAATGTGAAAGTTTGAAAGATATTCTATGCATCCATTTATGTGATCCAAGAAAGGGGAACTAAGTATAAGAATGCACCATCATAGTTGGCCAAGAAAATAAAGCAGGAAAAAAAATTGGAAAGATTTGAGGCCAAGATGCTTATACAAGGTAACAAACAACTCAATACTTATGTGGCCAACATTATAACTACCTACTCACTACTATATAACAATTTAGACTCCTTATTAAGGGTAGACAAGATACCTTCCATTGGACTATTTACAAAAATAAAGGGGGGAAATGTTATCAAACAAGAAATTGAAGAATTTTTTAGCAACTTGAGGTAGGTTACTGCTAAAGAATATTTGGAGATCACAAGGCATAACATTCAACAATTTTCGCTAGACCTATCGAGTTGAATATGAAGTTTTTCTTATTGTGGAATAATGTTCAAAATGGTTACAAAAATTTCTATCTTGATGCAATGGACACATGTAGATTATTTATGGCAGCTGATATTTTTATTGGATCCCTCTCATTGAGAGGTGTAGGATTGATCTAAAGATCATCCGATTCCGATAAGTATTTATGGAGATATGAATTTATTTTGTTTATGTAATTATTATCAAGCCGA
>APFE030874754.1:0-19700 GCA_000404065.3 Pinus taeda
AACCCTATTTGAAGTAAAAAGCTCACAAAAGTGTTTTTGAGGATGTTTTACTTGGTCACAAGCAAACCAAGGACTAATTTGTTCAGAATCACAAATAAGTCAAGAACAGCCAATTTTGCATTCCTTTTTTGAAAATGAAAATCCAAACTTTAAATCACAAGTCTATCGAGGTTTTGTAAAGAGAAATATCAAAGAGGATTTCTCAACAAGGGGAGATTTCAAACATGGTCAGACTCTCAAGAAGACTGGTAGACATTAAGGTGATCTAAAGTCCTTACAGTCTCTAAGCTTAGAGCCACTACACAACCAAATCGAAAAACAAACCCAACAAGAAAAACTTCTAGGATTTCACTTAAAACCCTAATGCTAATGAAACAATCCAAGGAAAGATTTCAACCAGTCACATGCAGGTATGGGCAGAGGACAATTACTAGAAAAAAAAAATAAAATTAACTAAAAGAGAAAAAGTCAAAGTTTTCAAAAATTGAGTAGGGTACGCAGGTGCAGAGCTCACCCAGGTGCGGGTACGCTCTGTGCACAAAAACAAAGTGCGTACAGGTACGCACTGTGATCTAAGCGCAGGCTGCAGACTTCGACTAAAGTAATGAAAAATAAAAAACAAAGCTAAATCAACTAAGTCTACCCAAAGGCACACACAACAAGCCAAAAACAGAAACCAAAAAAACAAGTTTCTCAAATCAAAGAAAACGAGGAAAATAGTCAAGTCCCCAGTGGAGTCGCCATTTTGTCACGCGGAATCAGTCGATCTTGCGGACAAGACAGACCTTCCTAGAATCTAATGAAGACCTAATGACAAACAAACCAACCAAACACTATCTTTCTCTAAACACAGGGAGGAGAAGAAGTTGCCAAGGGGACCTTGACATTCACACCAACGGCCATCTCACCTTCTCTACACCTTCCTCCATGATTTTTGGCATCTCTTTCACCCCACTATACCTTTTTCTTCCAAAATTGTGTTTCTACAAGAGGCTCTGTGTTTTCTACAGGAGGCTCCTATAGGAATTACAGAGAACCAAAAGTGTCTAGAGAAGGCAATTCGACGGGAAAAAATCTTCATGAGGAACCTATAATCCCTCCTACCATATTCAAACCTCGTTTTCATCATTTCCAAGCCTGCATCACAGCCCAAGAATCATTATTTTTTCCTCTTCCTGTCCAAGAAAAAACACAGAAAAATAGTTTTTTGGTTTTGAAAAAAACCAAAAATAAAAAGAGGAAAAGGCACCAATAACCTTACCTAAAGCTTACCTACCATCCCTCCATCATTCATGACACCTCTAGCATTATTCTTGAGCTCCAAGCATAGGGAAAAGCAGCTACAGGAGCTCCTGTAGGAATTCCTATAGCAGTTGATCCCATAAAAGTCCAACACCAGTAGCAACAGAATGCACACATGTAGGTTGAAAAGGCAGCTTATCTCCAACAAGAGAAGGACCTTCACAAGCACACAACCACACATCAACAAGCAAAGACAACATGCATAAAGGGAAATGAAGGCATGCAACAAAGAAAGCCACAACACCTCACAACAAATATACTCGGATCACAGGTAAGTAACTAAGTCACTCCTCTATTTCATTTGTGTAATCAGGAGTCATATGAAGGCGATGAAATGGTTGATATTGAATGAGGCAAAGGTGGCCAGTTAACTTGGCCACCTTCATTTAGTTGACTCCACTTATCCAAGATGTCACCCACACATGCACACAGTCAACTCAAGCACAAGATGCCAAGGACAGATAGTGGGAGGAAGTGTGAACATCGATGCAATAATGAGGGATGATTACAAGGAGGGGCCATGATGACCAAGTAGGTGGGGACCAATGGTCCAAATATGGCCAACGTACACCTTACCAAATCAACACTCATAACCAAAAATATCCATAAAGGGTAACGAGCACTCCTCCCCACGTATTCTCATCACCTTTTCTTCATTTCCTCCTCGTAACTCAGCCACAACAATCCTCTTGTGCCCCCACGGCCTCATAACCACCATCCTACATCGATTTCTTCCCTATCTTTGCTTTGGGAGTTTTCTACAGGAGCACCTACAGGAAATCTATACGAGCACCTACAGGAAATCTACAGGAGGGACAACGGACTTCTACAAGAGGGGTAGTGAGTCATTTTGAATGGAGAAACCATGATTTTTGGCACAAATTTCATTCTGAAGAGGTAGAGTTCATGCATGCCCCATTTTGAATATCAATATATGAAAGAAGTGTTCTCAATTTGAGGGTGAAATAAGTCTTTAGGAGGGCAGAAAATACATAAAATTTTATGTTTATTTAAAGAAAAATACAGTCTCCTCTTTTTTTATTTTTCTAAATACTCTTTGTCTCCACCTCCATATTTGGGTTTTTTAAAAGGTACAAGAAGTATGATTAGAGGGTTTATGAGAAAGGAGCCCACTAACTCCACTAGGCTCCATGCACATCCTCAAGTGGTGGACATATTCATAAGGGAAAACTGGATGAATTTATTTGACAAATTTAGAGGGTTTGATGATGAAATTGCCTAAGAATTTGCTCTCTCTCTGGTCCCTCACATAAGAACACATGCCACTGTAACCATTACAGGCCTCTCCATCAAAATAACCTTTGAATTCATCAGTAGGGTCACTACCCTTCTTCTTGGGTTGCCTTGGAGTAAAGATGAGAAACCAATTGGCCAAGCTTCCAAGAAGAATTTTTTCCAAAATAATGAAACCCATGTGGAAGATAAAAATTGAATTAGAAGGGCTAGTATACCATATCCCTGGGATGAGGTTAGCTACCAAGTCATCAAATACATTTCCTATAAGGGGAGGCACAACATTGTATATGGATATCGTTTCAGAATCCTCCATGACTTAAGATATGGCATAGATACCCAAAAACCTCAAAATTTTAGTCTCCCTTACTTCCTCCTTCATTACCTCATTGACTCCAGCACTAAGGTACAAGTAGGAAATTCAGGGCAGTTAGCTCACCATGGTTTAATCAAAATCCTAGTAGAGGAAGCCCTCCATTCCTTTACACTCCCTATAGCATGGGAAGTTTTCCGAAATATGACAGCTGAGGATGACACAAAGGCATTAACCTATGATGTCAGTCCTACTGGTAGTGAGGAGGAAGAACAACAAGGAAGAGAAGACGAAGCCAATTGTGACATAGTAGAGTAAGAAAGGAAGGAGGAAGGAAAAGAAACAAAGGAGGGAAAAGTTGAAGAGATAGAAAAAGAGACAGAAGAGGGATAAAAGGAGGCGGAGAAGGCAGATCAAGGAGAAGAGTCCCATGAGACTTTGGAAAGAGAAGTAGTAGCTTCACTCATTGCCCTCAGTACACCAGTCAAGCCAAAGCATAAGAGGAAAAGAAAGACCTCCAAGTATTTCAGGCCAAGGAAGAGCATAAGAATTAAAACAGGGAAGTCTCATCCCTCTTCAAAAGTTCCCATTACCATTGAAGATTCACCATCTACCAAGGTGAAAGAATCTCCTTCCAAGACACCTATAACCTACGAGAGGGGGACTCCAAGATCTTCTACATGGAAGGGAAAGGCAGTACTATAGGAATCAAAACCAAACCTACAGGAGGCTTAGACAGTCCTACAGGAGACATTGTCCAAACTACAGGAGACCTAAAAGCTTGATAAAAATATAGGGGAATTACCGGAGGTGAAGGGGGAAGCACAAGAGCTACAAGAACCTAACCCCCAAGCTAGTCTTGCCTCTTATTACAATATACTTGAGGGAGGTAGGATAATCCCATAGAAATTTGCAGTTCCACTATTTTTCAAATTGGAGAAAGAAAGAGTGAGAACACATAGGTGGATGCAGATAGCCAAATCCAAAGGAGTTGAGGATGTTGGCCATATGGAAAACAAACTCAAGGAAATGGGTAGAGAATTGAGTGCTCTCAAAGATAGAGAGGCCATTATAAGAAGCCACCTTGAAAATGAGAATGAACTACTAAGGAGGTAGTTGCAAGAGAAAGAAACTCAGCTAGCATACATGGCCAACTTATCCATGGAAGCATTACAATGCTGAACACGAGCCAAAACTTATGGCCTCTATCTAAAGGATCAATGGCTTCAATTCCATATAAATACTTTGGCACAACGGGCACAATGCCTTTCTAAGACTATAGGTAGCTCATGGACTTGTGTGACCAAAGCACCTCAGAGGATAAGGCAAAGATGGTAGAGTTTTACCTACACAACATGGCCCTCAGAGACATGAATGTGTGGGACCCCAATGTCAAACTAGGGGATCTGCAATTAATGGCCATGGCCTCATGGATGAACCATGAAGAATTGAGGGTAGCAGAAATGAAGATATTGATAGTAAAAGAGTAGAATGAACCATTGGTGATAAGAGCTGAGCCATCATATCCTATGGCACTCATTCGCACACACAACCTGCTTGCCAATGACCATCATATTTCCCCTAAATATCTAGCCAATCAGGCACAAGCCATTGCACATTTTGAATATATCCAAAGGCTACTTGGGGATGATTGTGTGCATGCATGCATGAGAATATGGAACACCCAACCCCATAGCTTGCAGATCAGAGAATACCATTCCCCAATGAGGCTGAGGGAGGCATTCAAAAGAGTGCCAATGTACAAGCACTCCATGCAAAGGCTGAAGGTCAACTGGATTGGCCTCAAACTGAGTCTTCCACTCCTATTATTCATGCTGGAAGGCAGAAGAGAATAAGAAGAGAAGGAGCAGTGGAAGGACATAGATAGAACAATAGGGTTTTAATACCAACATGAGCAGACCACATCAGAAGCCTGGGATGTTATGGAGGCCACCAAAGGCATAAAAGATGAGGAGATTGACTAAGTTGCTCAGAGGATGAGCAACACCTTCAGTAGGGGGGTAATGATGAGCCTCATAAATGCGTAATCATATGGGCTCATTTTACCTCTTAACCTAGTCAAATCAACCATTCTCTTAGCTTATTGTATGATTTTCTAATTATATTTCTACTTATAGAGTGAGTTGAGTTAGTTATGATGCCATGTGGTCTAACATGTATTTAATGTAGATTATTGATGGATTTAGAGGTCAAAGTCAAGGATCCAGTGGTAAAATGGCAACATTAACTCAAATTAAACAGAGGAGAGGACTTATAGGGGGGAATCCCCCTCATTTATTACTCCTCACTTCGAATTCCCCTTCATTTAGCTCGAAGTACAAGCAACCGAATCATGCACTAGAAGGCAGCCGAGCAAGTGGACGATGACTGATAGTTATCTCAAGTTTTGGGAGCCACGCCTCCCTAATTTTAAGGAAGTTGTTGGTAGCTTCAGATGTATAAGTAGAGAGGCCTAGGGCCTCACTAGGGTCAGATTTTTTTCTTATGTAAACTCTGCTCAAATTTCGAGCTTACTATTTTGAGGCAGTTTTATGTAATCTTGCTATTTTTTGATAATGAAGATGTCATCCTTTTTGAGCTAGCACTGAGTTATCTCAGAGGGCTAAAGCTCTTGGGTTAGGGCCCAATCCAAGTAGCCAATATTCTCTTTACTTGTATTTGTATGCTTTAATTTAGTTTCTAGATTAATTTATTATTAGATGTATTTCTTTTATGGTTAAGAATAGGTTTCTTTTGATGATTTAGTAGTTTTCTTCCATTTATGTGTTCTGTATCAGGTTAAGAAACGATAAAAAAATATTTAAAAGGCTAGAAATAGTGCCTTGGCCTCTCTTCCTCCCTTTTGGACCATGATTTGAGGTAAAGACTCTCTTGCTGCCCCAAAAACACATATTTTCCTCATTCATAGGACT
Organism: Pinus taeda; assembly: GCA_000404065.3. Classification (NCBI taxonomy): domain Eukaryota; kingdom Viridiplantae; phylum Streptophyta; class Pinopsida; order Pinales; family Pinaceae; genus Pinus; species Pinus taeda. The sequence continues at coordinate 5,803 of APFE030874754.1, forward strand.
TCTAGTGTTTGCAGCTCTTTAGTAGGTTAATAGTCCAGTTTTTGTTTGCTCCAAATCTCCTTTATCATGTTCACTTCATAATTTTCAATATTCCTCTTGCATGCTTTCCTTTCCTACAACATTTCTCAGCGTTTCCTTTCATATATCATAGTTTAGACCATTTTAATGCAAAACTATGTTTTTCTAGATGCACTCATTTCATTGCTTGCTTGATCTTCTTGGTTGACTATTAGTTTCTATGTAGTATATCTCTTCCACTAGTAGGCCAGCTTTTTAGCAATCACATCCCCCATATGATCCATGCCCTATAGGTCTCCCAAACATCACCTCCATTCTGCCTTAGTTTCCTTGATTTTCCATAGAACTTCTTCCTCTCTCCTTCAGCAAACCTAATAACATTTCTCTCTCTTGGTGGTTCATGGTAGACATTGGGAACCCTAACACCTCACCCCAACCTTCAGCCACATTTTCCACCCACTCTCACACCCTCAAAATAGTGGAAATTGCTCTCGGCCTCCTCTTGTAGGCCTCATGTAGTTTCCCTGCTTTCCTCCTGTAGTTTTTCCTATAGGCTTTCTTTTGAAGGCGGAGTATGAGAAAAGCCTCCAGAAGGCCACCTAAGAACTCCTAGGATCCATCCACACCATCCTACATCATCCCAAGCTCCCAATCCACCCTCCAACATCACCTGTTCGCTGCGACACTCATACATAATAAATTAGATACATGTGAAATTCACATAAAAATCCAAAAATATGTTTTTTGCTTATTTACTTCTAGAAATAGCATGGTTAGATATTGTTTGCTTTCTTGATTAGGTAAAGGAATTTATTTCATGATTTTCATAGTGTTTTTGGCAAAAGTAAAATTAGCTTGTTAATTAGGGTTTTACTAGGTCTTGCTTTACATTCCAGTCTTTTTCCTTTCTGCAATTAGAATAGCTTGTGTAGAGTAATATTTCTTTCTTTCATCACACATAGAGCTTCTTCTAAAATCTATAGAAGTTGGCTTGAGTTCATAGTGATCTCACGCTGGCTGACCAAGTGACAACCTGTAGTGAGAACTAGTACTTGTGCATACAGCACTGGCGCTTCCAAGTTTGTTACGAACTATGGGTTGATAAAAGTAATGTTGGCTACCCAAGAGTTGCAACAATCTTGCTGCAATACTAGTGCTCACCAACTATAGGAGTAGTATTGGGACAAGAAGAAGATGATAAGACCTATGTAATCTATTACATTAGAAAAAACTTGACACTTGTAGAGCTAAACAATACCAGGAATGAAAAAAAAAAAACAAAAAACAAAAAACAAAAAAGTTATCCTGCATTTTTATATATAAATAATTTTGTTATTAAATATCTATCTAAAAAAATAGTTACTAATGGTAGAGTGATTCATTGGTTTCTTTTGTTCTAGGAATATATATTACAATTAAGGATCTATCAGAGAAGGAGAATCTTGTTGAAAATATCTTGTCTAGGTTTCTATCTGCAATTGATTCCAATCCTATGGAAGACAAGTTCCTAGAAAAAACATTTATTCATGGCGCCCATTAAAACACCATGCTATGAAGAAGTTGCAAACCACTAGGAAGCATGAAAATTATTGTCACATATGTCACCTCGAGAGAAGAAAATTATTATCTAGTGAAGTGCTCGATTTTCCTGGATAGATGGTTTCCTTTTCCATATAGGAGAAGATCTTTATATTCATAGGTTTATCAGAGAATATAATGTTTATGATATCCTTAGAGGCTTCCATGAAAATCCCTACGAAATCCACTTCACCGATCGCAGAACTGGGCATAAACTGTTGTAGATGGGCTACTTTTGGCCCACATTATTTAAGGAATCCACGAAATATGTACATAGTTGTGACAACTACCAAAGAATGGGGCATCCTATTCAGTCTGATGAAATTCCCCTTTAGACACAACTTGTGTTGTAACCATTTGAAAGTTGGGCTATGGATCTTTTATGCCCCATTAATCCTCCTTTGAATAAGAAATCCTACATTCTAGTCTATACATATTACGTGAATAAATGGGTAGAAGCAATAGTTTTTTCTATAGCAACAGAGGTAGTTATCAAATTCTTATTTGAGCTCATCATCCAATATGGTCTACCTAGAGAACTTGTCACTGAGGGAGGGTTGTATTTTATAGCTCAAAATATTTATACAATCATATATAAATATCATATTAAACATAGGGTCACTTCGCCATACCATCTACAAACACATGATAAAGTTGAGAGCACAAATAAAGCTTTAAAAAATATATTAACTAAAACAGTGGTTGCTAATTGTCAAGATTGGATGTCAAGACTTTCTGAAGCCTTATGGGCTTACTGTATGACCTGGCATAACACCACTAGATTCTCACCCTATCAGCTTATTTATGGTAAGAATCCAATTTTTCCTTTTGAATTTGAAATCAAGTCTCTTAAAACTGACTATGAAGTTGGCCTAGATCTTACAGAAGCATGAAAATAGTTCCTGCAGTAACTTAATGAGTTGGACTGAATGTACCTTCTTTCTCTCCAAAAAATGCCTATAATCCAATAGTAAAGGGCGAAATGGCATGATCATCTTATTAAAAGGAAAACCTTCTAGAAAGGTGATTACGCATTGTTATATGATTCTAGGTTTCAAGATTTCCCATAGAAGTTTCAAATGAGATGGTTGGGCCCTTGTGAGGTTAGTGAAGTTTATGACAAAGGAACTATGTGTCTCACTACCATTTATGGATCTAGAATTTCCTTTCTTGCTAATGGTCATTGATTGTTCCTTTACCATTGGTCAATTATGAAGGAGTCTTTCTTCCATGATGTTACGAATGACATCGATTTTCATATCATAGCCAGGAGAGGGAATACCACCATCGTTGCGACCAGGTAAAATCTTTCCATTTGAATTTTCCCTTAATAATGTAAATATAGTATGATTTTCTGTTTGATTGGATTTTTTTTTAATGCTTGATGTATATATTCTTACTTTTCTTTTTTCTAATAATTTGTTCTCTCTCGAGTCCAAAAATTCCTTTCCTTAAATAACAATTATTGTTTCTTTAAATATAGTTGTTGTTACTCAAGTCACAATTGTTGTAACCTTAACTTGCAATAGCTATTGGCGTTACCTAAGTCATATTTGTCCCTATCTAAATTTTAGTTGTTGATTCCTAATTGTCGCTACCTAAGTCATGGTTTTTGTTATTTAAGTCGCATTTTTTGTTACTCCAGTCATAGTTATTTCTACTTTGGCTTGTTTTCATGATTTTTTCCCTCTATTTTATTTGACACTTATAAGTCTTCTTGATCTTTCTCACTTTGGTTTGAATGGGAATACTTTTTACTTTTTTGTTCCCTCTTTGACACAATGATTGGACAACTAGTTTATCCCGATTTTTCTATAAAAAAAATGTATTTTTAAAGGATGATCCTACAAAGATGATTCTATTATGATGAATCATGTAAAATCTATGGTGACGATGATAAAAAATATATTTAATTATTTTTGTCACCCTTTAATGATTTTTTTGTCAACCCCAATCTTAATATAGTGAAATATATTTATCAACAGTCCTTTTAAGGTTATTAGCCCTTGACAAGCAAGAATAGCCATGTTGAAAATAGTTACTAATTTTCTTTTTATGTAACCCTAACTCTTACAGAGTTGACATGCCACCACATATATTAAGTAATATTTGCTAATTAACAATAATTATAGTGGGATTTTAAACATAAAGAGTCAAATGGAGGATATGAGGTATCATCATGAGTTGACTTGTTCAATTTTATTATCTCCCATGAATGGCATTGTTATTAACTAGTTACCATGCCAGAACAATGATATTCAGTAGACATCTAAGCGGTATTTAGTAACTATATATTTATTTCTAATAGATGGGACACAAGCATCTCAATGGGTTAAAAGGAATCCTCGTCGAGCCTATGGACACCTGCTAGTAGCAGTGGCCATGACTATGTTATTAAAGTTAATTCAATACTATGATATACTTCATTACCATGTGTTCTTAGGACTAATCGCTGACAAAACCTATTGTTTCATATATAAGGTTTACTAGAATATATGGTTTATGGGTTAAATTTTAATCAGTTCTTAGATGATGATGGCTATGGTTTAATGGTTTATGTTTTACATGTCAGGGGTGAAGCTTTTAGGATATTTCATATTTGGCATTTTATATCATCTAATTTATGATTCCTTTATTTTATAAGTTTCGTATATTTAACCAAAGATAGCTATGTTTCCCAACCAATCTTCGTTTTTCATACACTTAACAACACCCCTACTATTTTTAGCTGGAATACAGAGGCCCTCATCTAAGTTTTCAAAATTTCCCTTTTTTTCCCACATCTTTGATATCGATTAGAATGACCTATTCAAATGTCACTTCCTCATATTTGTAGTTATCCACTTATTCTTTTCAATTATCATTTATTTTTCTTCATAAGTGAATATTAGGTGGATTAATCATTGGATATATCTCAAAAAAAAAATTGGCAGCAACTCCCTTACAATTTCTTCCACTGATTCTCTAACTACCATAGCATTGAAGCCACCCTCTGACTCTATGGCCACTATGGTCTGAGAAACTTCTATTGGTTCTATAGATATAGTCTTAGAACCTTGTTCCTGAGATGAAATAGCTCAAAAGTTTCATGTTAATGTTTCTTTCCCCACAATTCCCAAGAAAAATATTAATGTTTCAATAATAATCCCAAAAGAATCTCAAGATGATCATTTAATTGCTACTTCTGTGGTACCCTTTTTTGATTTAGTAGCTACTGAGTTTTTTAACTTATCCATTGATCCTTTTGTGATTAATCCTCCAACTACTCAAACTCAAGAGCTCAACATTCAGTGTCCTGAAAATAAAATTTCTAACTATCCTATTGATATTCTACCATTTTTTCCTACAGTTATTGAAAAAGGAACTTAAATCTTATCAGTTATGAGAAGAAGGAATAGGTACACATTTGTTGCAAAAAAATATTGATTTAAATAGGTATAATGTTGCATTGAAACGAAAAGTTTAGAAATTAAAATATTGGCTATAAACTAGTAAACAATCTCATGGTGGTCACAAGGGGAAGGAATTAACACAATCCAAGATCCATAAGAGGAGGGAAAATTATGAACATTACACTATTGAGACATAGATTGAGGGACTAGTTTTGGTTGAAATAGGAGTACACACTAAGGTTGTAACCCCTTACTCTCCACTAGTTTGGAGGCTGAAATACATACCTTGAGGAAAAACCTGGCCATATATCATGGATAATTGATCCCTTGGGAGGAGGACCAAAAATTGTTGAAGAATTTTTTTAAGTAAACTCATATAGAGATAGAGATAGTTCAAGAATTTAGTGATGTTAAAAGGGAGAATTGTAGGCTACAAGAATAGCTTCATAAATTGAAAAAGGAGAAAAATGAGATCTACTCCATATTTACAGATGTTATGTCTTGCAAGCCTCCATCTTGAAATTATGCCTTGTTCTTGAACGAGAAATATTAGATTCTCATCAAGATATACAACATGGATTTTCCTATGATTTTACTAGCATTTTGGTTTCATTATTGTTTTTCACGAGCGAGGTTTCCTCAAGCATGTCAATGGGTTAAAAGGAATCCGCATCGAGGCTATGATTTATTGGAGATATCTAGTTCAATACTTCATGGTGTTTCCTTGAAACCAAATAAGATGGAAGGATCCTTCCAGCACCTACGAATGAAATGAGGAAAATTGTTAATTATGGGTAAGAGGGGAACTAGATAATGCCTTTGTTTCATTTCGAACACACAATAGGTCTTCAAAGAAACCACATGCTCCTTCTACAACGAAGCACATTCATGTTGGAGTACTGATGAGAAGGCTAAAATATTTGAAATACATAATGGAGGATGTAGTCAAAGGATATGAATTAAGATGGAGGAGGTCTTAAAATGAAATTCCAAGTAGGGAACCCTTCGGTTCTCACAACTTCCCACAAGAAATTTCTTGAATTCATGATTACGTCACTTGTGGAATGGAAGTAGCAGTTAATTGGATGGGGTTTACATATCATTTCCCTATGATTTGGTGCCCTTTATTTTTCTATCAATCTGATTATGAACTATCTCAACAAAGTGAGTATTGATTTTTTCAAGAAATCAGGGATAGGTGTGGATTTAGACGCAGAGGAGAAGAGACTTGTAAATTTTACTCTCTTACTACCCTGCATGTCAACTATTTATTTGAATATAGACAATCATTACATGATGACATGCAATCAGGTCAATTGGGGGGTGATGTTGGGTCTCATAATTTCCATACTTCTTTGATTTAATTCCTAATTTCTATGATAGTTCCTTATCCTTTTGTTCTAAATTCATGACATACTATTTTATAAAATTTGGATTCTCATAGATTTAGTTCACTCATTTGAATGTGCCTTAATGAAGGATATTTTATCTGCAATAAGAGTTAATAATTTTTGTGGAAGTCTTATTATGAACAAATTGTGAGGATGGACAAAGGACACTTCAAGGATATTTAGCAAGATCTCAAGAGATGTTTCTCTAAACCAAGGAGTTGGTTGAGAGATAGGATTCTTGATTTCTTCACTCAAAGATATTAAGTATTTCTTAATTGTTGCCGTTATTTCTAATGTGTTGTCATTGATGGCAACTTTCTTGTCAAATATGTCCTTGATGATTATAGAATTGTTGTAAATGACATGACTAATGGTACATGTTTTATGTTACAGGCATTGCAGAAGATGTGGAAGAGAAATGGAGGTTCAATTATAGAGGGATGAAAAATGTGAAGTTTGAACAATTTACATGACCCCTATAAAGAATAGTCACATACATATAAAGTTTCTTTGACCAAAAGTCACGTACATAATCCGAACTATTGAAAATTGGATAGTAGAAGCTCTTACCATTGTAATTTCCCATAGTTATTATGATGACAATGTCTAATTGATCCCATCAATGACTTCCAACAACATTACCAAGGGATTTTCCTATGGCATTGGCAAAAGGAAAAATATATACACGAATCAGGAGATCAAGGAGCTATGTGTACAAGTAATGGATTATTTATATGTGATCTGGTCTAGAACAGGTGTGGACCAAGGAGCAAGGAAAAGGCTCAGATCAAAAATATCTAAAGATGTATTGAATAATTGGCTAATTGATTTAATTTTTGCAAAATGTTTGAATTATGAACAATGCAAGATGTGTTGTCATAGTACGAATATGATGTGAATGTGTTTGCATATATCTGTGATTTTGATAATGAAGTATGTGGAATGTGGTTGTGTTTACATAAATAATATGATTCAGTAATTTAAGAAATGTATGTAGGTTTGATTTAGGAATATCATGTACATACATGTATATGATACATATTAGTCAGGTGTACATTATGATGGTTAGGGTTTGATATATTTATCGATATGACGATATCTGTACGTGGGTTTTTCTTCTTAGCGTGACGTACATATGCATATATTCTTCAATATAATCACATATATATTCTGAGATAATCTGTTGCTTGATCTAGATATTTGGATTTTGAATGATTTGATGAAGTTTGTATTATTTGTTGTTGTTTGTCAATGATATCCTTAACAATGTGGATTAGATTGATTTGGTTGTAGATTCGTATATTGATCAGTAATGATGTTGCAAAATTATGATTGGGTATTCATTAATTCAGTGATCTACGATTGGTTCAATATTTGTATTCAATGATTTAGTGTTTGGTTTAGTGGTACATTGATTTAGTTGGTAAATGTTTTAGTATTCAGTGATTTGAGATCTATACACAAGTTTTATGCATAGGAAGCGCACATGTACATGGATATGCTTCATAATAGTTGTATATATATACTTATGTAAAGTTGTTTAGGGTTTGTAATGACTACAAATCAGTTCTGCATTGATGACAATGTGATTAGTTGATTTGTATCAATGATTATTTGATTGGTATATTGGTATTGAGCATATTGTTGAGTGTGGGTGCAGTGTGGAAACTTGATGAAAGTTGCCCTACATGTTATAATGGTTTGATTCAATTGGATCTAATGTGAAACATTTTCCAACATGTTCCACAAGGTACTGAGGGTTGTAGCCTTCAATGAGGTGGTAGGATATCCTTTCCTGTAGGAGACACTAAATGATATTAGGGGGTTGTAGCTCCCTTCCAGTGGGTGTTGGAGAATAAGTGGAGGTTGTAGCCTCTTGCAGGTAGGAGCCTGTGTTGGTAAGAGTTTGCGCCAATACAAAATTTGTAATAATATTTTCTTTATAATAAAAGAATAAGAAATAAATAAAAACAAAGGTTGTTTTATCCCACAAATGGTTTTGACCTAAAATCTCGGTGTCCATATGTGATTGATGTGTTCCTCATCTATTATGGTTTATTTTCTCTTTACTACTCATGATTACTGCTTAATAAATGGATAATCAAATAATGTTGCATTAATTAAAGATAAACATACGAAGGAACTTATGAAAAAATAGTTATCTGAATATATGTAGTTTGCATTCATTGAATTCCCATACATGTGAATTGTATGAATAATAGTAGAATACAGAATTATGAATCTGAAATTTAAGGTTAAAGTGAAGTAAAATATTTATTCACCCCCACATCTCAGTATTTTTCCTGACAATTGGTATCATAACAGGTCCCTAATAAGAAGCTTGATCTCTTAAAGAGAGATCTAAAGTGAGAAGCAAGATTGAAGGAGCATTTTCTTTAAATCCACCTTTGTTTAATGGTTCTAACTTTATGTTTTGGAAGGTTATAATGAGAGCATATTTATAGTCACTAAGAGCTGATGGAATATCACTAAATGGGTTTTCCAAGGAATGGAGCTTGTTTGTCCAAGTGATCGATGGGTGAGATACACTTCCAGGTTATGGTCACCTATGGAGTAACTTCACTCAAGACGAGCTTAGGCTTATCTTGGTCAATGGCACTAGTAGTAGCAAAAATAATTTGAAGGTAGAGAAGGATCAAGAGTACGTATCCTTAGCAAGAAAAGGGAAGGAGAAAAAGGGTTATAGTAAGGGACAAGGATCGAAAGAAGACAAGATTGAGAAATACCTTTCTAACGCCAACTATTTTGGTTGTAGACAACATGGACAATATGTCAACCAATGTCCTTACTAAAATAAGGAAAAGAAGAGGAATCATATAGCATCTTCAACGAATGTTGAGAATTTGTCTTCTAGATGAGAAGATGAATTTTCTCTCAAAGCTTGCCTCTTTAGTTCCAAATCCATAAGATTCTAGTATATCAATAATGCAGAGTAAGCACACATAAGGAGGGTTAAAGAATTTTTCTCCAATTACAAGGAAGAGGAGATATACTTCTAGATATAGATGGGAAACCTGAATAAGTGTACTCCAGTTAGGATAGGTACCATCAACATTCAGAGCGAATCAGGAAAGAGAAACAATGTTACAAATGTGTTGCATGTGTCAGGTTTAGGCATGAACTTGATTTCAGTTTTTTCACTATAAAATGAGAGGTATGATGTCTACTTCAAGGGGCAGAAGGTGTACATGAAACACCATAGTCGGAAGAAGGTCAAATAGATTGGTGTTTGAAGCAACTAGTTGTATATGTTGTAGCTTGATTCTCCAAAGGCACTAATTAGCAATAGGAGTAGTACTGACATATAATTAGGAAATATTTGGCATATTAGGATGAGGAAATTACATCAGGTAGCATTGAAGTTTCTCAGAGACTGTGACAGGAGATCCAAAATTGAGCATGAAACATGATGACATTTGCAGTGGGTACTTAGTTGGAAAAATTGTAAAGGAAGTATTCCCAATGAGTTACACTAGAGAAAATTGTTTGCTTCAGTTGATACACTTAGATATTTATGGCTCATTGTCTTCCAAATCTATTAGGGGTTATGAATATTTAATAACCTTCATTGATGACTACTCTAGGGAAACCTGGATCTATTTCTTAAAGACAAAGGACGAGGTCTTCAGTTGCTTCAAAGAGTTCAAGGATCTTGTAGAGAATAGGGTAGGTAAAAATATCAAGATGTTGTTGTCACTATAGAACAACCCCTCTAAATATTTTCTTACACTTGAATTTTGGGGCCTCATTTTTTATACTATGAAATGTCGTTCATTGATAGTTGTTAGTCGCTTCATGATCAGTTATCATTTGCTAAGTTTATAAGTCTTCTTCTAAGATTCTAACTATCAAAACCACTTTACTACACATGATTGGTCCTTGATGTATCTATGACATTCCATTTCTAGCAAGTTTAGTAACCAATGTTTATCATTGAGAATAATAATTGCACAATTCTTGAAAGAAAGGCTTGCACAGTCTGTAGGAATAGTGCCTATGCAATGTTTAGTTACATTTTTGTGTAGTCCCTGTGTAATCCATAGAGATATTACATTGTGAAATCAATGGTGAAATTGAGTGCACAATGCCACTTTACAATCTCATCTCACTCTTGGTTGCATTGTATCTTCATTTTAGTGAGTTTTCTCAACTATTTCTTTTACACACCTTTACTTTCACAACTGTCACTTTCACTTTCTCGTGTGTCAAACTATAAATTTTTCTTTTTCTACACTCTTGCATGTGTCTCTTTCACTTTCATTAGCTTTTATAAGTACCATTTTCACTTTTTCTCACTGTCGCAACTTCCGCATTAACTATTTGTACCTCTACATGCTTTGCATTTTAGTACACCATTAGAGGCCACTATAGTGCATTCTTTTGCATTATATGATTATATATATCATAAGAATATGTGATATCTAATTTCCCACAACTGAGCGTACTTTCTGGTTATAGTCAACACTCCTATCATAACTTGTATTCTAATTGTCACAAAGTGATGTTTCAGCTATCACACTTAGAAATAAGTGGCACTTTGTTTTTGTTTCAAGGTATGCATGTGGATTTTTATTCTATGTATCCTTTTTGCATGTTTCAATTTTATCTGAGTGTGATATCATCATTTCAAGACATTTTTTCATGTATTGTTCTCTCTTGTCTTATTGATCCCACACCTAGCTATTTTTGATATTTCAATATCTTTGAAAATTTCTTAATATCTGGCCAATATTTCTCCCTCCTAGACCTATGCAATGTGTATCCCTAAGCTACAATGAATCACTCTCTACCTCTTGAAATTGTCCATTCCTATAGGACACTCTCCCTCCACCAGCACACTGAGCAACCTTGAAGCCTAGGCCATCAATCTAGCTTCCTAACATTGACAATTTTGAAATCCATGTTCTCTCTTTCCTTGGATTTCTTATTTGTAGTGGGAATTGAGGCCTCTTTGGGTCACTAACTTTCCCATCTATGAATTTTCATAATCCTTCCCCTAAGTTATTGTACATTGCATAGTTTCAGTGAGAAACCTTGCCTCATTATCTCTTTGAAATGCTCAACTGCACAACTCTCTTCATCACGTGGGCCTCCTGTTACACATTGTGTAGTTCTAGTGACAAAGGGGTCATTTCTATCTCACTGAAGTCCTCAACTTTTCAGCTCACTGAGCCTATCCCTCTATCATTGTGTATTATGCAGTTATAATAACTAGTCATGCTCCTCCTATTGACTAAAACCCCTCACTGAGAAATCCCTTGTACTTAATTTCTCCCTAGTTCACATTGCACAATTCTAGTGGACAATGATGCCTTCCCTCAATCCATGTAATGCCAAATTGTGCAATCCCTATCTCTTCCTTCTTGGGCACTCCTCACTGAAGATAATTAGTCAAAAAGCTCTATACATCACCTCTTGGACCCCCTCACTCTGGAAGAAGACTTTTCAAGCCCTTCTGTACTATTCGGTGTGCAATTCCAGTTAGTAGTGAGGCATTCATGAGTTCCTATAGCCATAAACAAAAGAATTCCTAGCCTCTTGGTCTCAAAACCACTACCCCATGCCTCATATGAAACAACATACTCCATGAGTAAGAAGAGGTAGAATAGGTGGTTTTGGGTTGATGTTTGCTTGTCATGAATGGTCTCAATCTGTAGGTATTATCATTACAACATGATAGGGTAATTACATTCCTTGGAAAACCCATTTAGTGATTTTCACACTAGCTCTTCATCACTTGGATTATCACCAGCTGCAGCCAATTCACCTCTAGCAAAGTCAGACTCAGGTGATATAAGATACAACATCCTCATCCTTTTTATATTGATGGTCCTTATCTTGTCTCAAAGAATCCAATTCTTATTTTCTATAGGATTTTGGAATAGATTTATAATTTTTTCCCACATCTTCATCGATGTGTTCAACTCTGCAACATGAAAAACAATAGTATCCTTGACTCCATCAAGGATAATCCTATTTAATTTGGAATTATATTTATTGTAAGTGGCCAGTTGTTGTGATATATAGGTATGGTAATAAAATTCTATGCATAATCCTTTAGTCCATACTCATTCAATAGGAATGACATTTTGGCTTTCCACATGCTAGAGTTGTAGGCTCCATCCAATTTTTCCTTATCCCTTAAACCTGCTATGGTTGTCTTCGTGAAATATGAAAAAATAAAATAAATATGGAGAATAATAATCTGGGCTATAAACCCTTGATTTCTCTTCCTGTGACCTACATTGGTTTACTCTTTCAAACCATTTGTGCTTAGATATGCTTTGATACCATGTGAAATTTCCTTAACTACAAAAAATGGAATAAAATCTCCTATCTACTATAGCTTATTTGCCTTTAGAAATTTAATTACACAAAATAATTATTAATTCACTATTGTAATATTCACAAATAAATACATGAACTGAGAAATAATGCACACACATAAAATAATTGACACATGTATTTTTGGACAAATTGACCTTGGAAAAAACCCAATTTGGGGGAAATCAGTTCTAAAGATGAGGGCTTTATCAATTCTTCTATAAAAATATTAATAATTACAATCTTCTAGCCTCTCACTAGAAAATCTCAGAAAAATAATATTCTCTTCACCAAATTAATATTGAAGCACAAAAGTATCCCTCTGTAGGTGTATTTGGCCTCCATTTTCAACCTGCACTGGATCTACAACTTGAACTAACCACCCCAGAAATTCACACTTCCTCTCAAAAATTCTTCTGCAAGAAAAAATACCTCTAGCACCTTGGCTAACCAATCTACATTGCCTCCAAGTGATAGATTTGGCACTTGAAAACTAAAATGAGCTCCCTTCTTTCACTCATACTAGCTAACTGGCTACTCGGACTACTGAATTCAACCTCATTTTTTGTTGATCAAATCAATCTCTTTCCTCCCACTGGAAACTGGAAATCACTGAGAAAATTCCTTTGGAAATTTTCTCCTCAGTCTTCTTTTTTGAAGCCCTTCTATCAGTGTCTGCCTCACTCAAATTGTGCCCTTTCTAATCACTACGACTAGGTAATTCGATCTCCTTGATGTGTCTTCAACTAACCCATTGATTTTCTCTTATAATTTTCTTTTTGATCAACCAATGGCCATGATCTAATCTCAATCAATGGCTAATAACATCTTGACCCCATCAAGTGGATTTTTCAGAAGTATCTAAAGAAAAATCAATTTACCTTAATTAATATGATTTAATTAACCAGTTTTCCTAAGTTAAACTTAGGAAAATAATTAATGATTATCTAATTAATCTAATTTAGGCATTTTCTTAGATCCGAATCGGATCCATAAACGACTAACAAATAACCTTGACTGTATCAGGATGAAACAAATATTTAAAGAATCCAAAACAGCATAAAAAACATCCTGAACCAGTGGCCATGGCAGCCGATGTGCCATGGCAGCCGATGTCGAACAACGAGGACCTCGGTCAAAGCATGCTGACTGAGGCCCATGGAGACCGCGCAGG